>JALIZH010031385.1:0-17996 GCA_030522465.1 Rhipicephalus appendiculatus | reverse complement strand
ATCTTTATCGTCCTCTTCGAGTATTCTGGCTATATAATTTAAAATAAACCTGTGCATACAATAAATTGGCACGCGAGTGTAGCGGGATCATTCTTCAAGGAGCATAAAACGAAGGAACGAACTTAACCCTCTATTGCATGGCGTCCCATATTTGGCACATACCGATTAACATTTTTTATAGCGGGCGCAAGAGGACCAGTGGAGAATGTGACACAGTTAGAGTAATCCTTATAGTTACGCGCACTAAATATAAAAAAAAGCGCTGCCATCCCTAGAGCGGTATGAAATCTAGACATGAAATAGATTGCACGGTGCACGTGCAAGCTCGGATCACGAACGACAGTGACTGCTATATTTTTCTTGCAACCAATTTCTCGTTGCAGAAGCAAGAAAAAATTATTTTGGCATATCTCGTGGCTTTGAAAATTCATGCTCATTAAGGCTCTTCTCAATTCCGTTTTCCACTACGGTATATAGTCGGAAATCGGTATGTGCCATATTTGGCACAGTATGCATGTGAGTGATGAAATGTGCAATATGATGCCATCTATGCGTTGCACAGTGCAAATACAAACAAAAAGAAATCATCTGAGATCATGCAGCACAGCTTGTTTTTGCCAGATTTCAGTTGTGGCGGTAGATTTTGAGATGCTTCACGAAAATATCGAGTGTCAACACCAGTACCTGGCAATTTTTTGTTACATTATTGGCGTGGGTGCACGAAAAAATTATGTGAAGTCTAACCAGTGCACGGCGATATTTAGCTTTTACGATCTCTCGGCAACTGACGCTCACAACCACAAGTCAGCGGTTGGAAATTCGGGCAGGAAAGTACAGCAAGGCGGCACCATGCGAAGAGCCAAACGTGTAAGCGGCCATATTGCACGTAGATGTCGGCAGTCAGATGCACTAACCAAAATGTTAAATTATGCCTGAACACAGGAAGCAATTGCTTTGCTTTATTCCACAAATCAAGCTAAAAAGACCGCAATCAGTGAGATTTTGTTTTTCAGCCATGGCAGCAAGTTTGCTCGCCCACGTGCATAGTGTGCCATATTTGGCACAAACCTTTATTTTCATTAATACAGTCAAAATAAATCTGAAAATTTTTGTACATGTTATTCTTCATGTAGTTAATGATAAAAAATGATCAAATAATTTTTCTATTGATTTTCTCATAATTCATGCAATAGAGGGTTAACCAAAATAGGGAGCCTAAAGGCCTAGCGCGACAGTATGGTAACACGTAAATTAACACGCTTGTTCGCGGGCAAGACTTTGGTTAATCTACTTCAAATGTTCACCGAAGATTGCATAGTGCACGTACCCTACAGGGACATGTGTATCACGCTATTTCAAAAAATAATACTACAAAGAAATCTATTTGCCCGAAGGACGTTGCCTGCCGACGCGCCGAAGTGTAGAACCACTATTTCGCGCCTATTTTAGCAGCTCTCCAATAAACAAAGAAAACTTCTGCGACATGGTGCCTGCAAGGAGCAGCCTCAGCTATCACAAGGCGTATTGCCGTGGTTTCGGCGGGGTTTTTTAAACTTGTATAAATTGAAAGGCTTCGTCGGGATTCGCGTTACCATATTGTACTCGCGTTTCTTATTTCACTTTTACTGTATTCGGTTTACGCCCACAAGGACTGTGAGCAAACCGCACCTTCAGTTTTCGAAAAGGTTCACGATTGTAGTAGATCATTTTGTTAAGGTTGCGCCCAAGACGCGAACACACGACATTATTCCAGAGCTTGCGCGACGACCAGAGATAAGCCTAGAATG
Organism: Rhipicephalus appendiculatus; assembly: GCA_030522465.1. Classification (NCBI taxonomy): domain Eukaryota; kingdom Metazoa; phylum Arthropoda; class Arachnida; order Ixodida; family Ixodidae; genus Rhipicephalus; species Rhipicephalus appendiculatus. Next base: position 16,209 of record JALIZH010031385.1, on the reverse strand, counting down.
TTCGACGCGTGATCTATAGACCAGAATTTTCATTGCTTGCCGGAGGCAAGCCATCTTTGCTGGGGGGCTGCTGATTACGTGGAACGGACGACTACGCTAGCATTCAGCCTGTTCTTATCGCATGATGGCCGCCAGTGTTCTCTCGCCATCAGCTGTGACGTAACCATTTCGCAGCCCCTACGCTGGCCTCGCCGACAGATGACAACTGGGGTCAAGATTATGTATGCTTGCTCTAAACGTGGGTGCGAGAGTAAAAATAATCTGGTCTATAAAAGCCGGCGCGTTCCAACGATGAACGATTATCGACGGCCGACGCTCTGTTGGCCGCTTTCAGTGCCGTGTGCATTGCTGTAGCCTGACTTTCAGTTTCTTGGCCACAAGTTCGACCTAATAAAGAGTTCCCTCTTTTTTCACGCCGACCGTTGCCTTCGTCGACGTCGCGACCACGTGACATCTGGTGGAGGTGCTGCTTCGTCCATGCTCCGGACGCCCCGGCGAAGCGCTGGCCCAAGCTCAAGCCGCGAAGAAGCTGACGCTAAGGAGTACCCGGAATCTCGAGCTGGCCGCAGGCGAGAAGGGACTTCAGCCACAGTACGGGCGACTTCCCGAGACAACCAGGCAGCCCAAGACCACGACAGCGACCACAGATACGATGGCAGCCCCTGTACCGCCTAATACGATCGTCATGCACCAACCCAGAGAGCCGCCGACTTTCCGTGGTTCACCATGCGAGGATCCAGAAAGCTGGCTGGAGGAATACGAGCGCGTCGCCACGTTCAACAACTGGGACTGCGACGAGAAGCTCCGCCACGTCTACTTCGCCCTTCAAGACGGCGCAAGGACCTGGTTTGAGAATCTAGAGTCCTCGCTAACATCATGGGACCTCTTCCGCTCCGGATTTCAGAAGACCTTCACTAGCGTCGTCCGGAAAGAAAGGGCTGAAACACTTTTGGAAACCCGTGTACAGCTCCCCAGCGAGAATATCGGGATGTACACCGAGAAATGACTCGCCTATTCCGTCATGCAGACCCCGCTATGCCTGAGGAGAAGAAGATCCGCTTCCTGATGCGAGGTATCAAGCAGGAACTATTTGCCGGCCTTGTACGCAACCCACCCAAGACGGTCACGGAATTCGTCTCAGAGGCCACGACGATCGAAAAGGCCCTTGAAATGCGTACGACGTAGTACAACCGCCGGATTCACATAACGACCTACGGAGAGAGTCGCGCGCTGCAATCCGACGACCTGCGCGAGACCATCAGGGCCATAGTTAGGGAAGAGCTGCGTAAGCTGTTGCCATCCACCCAACCTCAAGTGGATTCTCTCGCTGACGTCGTGCGCCAGGAGATCCAGCAATCCCTGGGCGTTGTTCAGCTAGCAGAGCAGCAGCCGCAGGCTATGAGCTACGCTGCTGCAGCGCGTCGTAACGCTCCACTACCGCGCCCGCGTGAAGACTTCGCATCGCCGCAGTTCCGCCGCCTAACGCCGCCGCCACCGACGCCATACCGTCCACCAGCCGGCCAGCGCTACACCTCCGAGGAAGACCGACGTTTGGCGTGCCCCTGACAACCGCCCGCTCTGCTACCACTGCGGTGAGGCCCGTCACACCTACCGTCGCTGCCAGTACCCACAGTTGGGGCTACGTGGTTTTGCCGTCAACGCGCCGCGTCCGCAGCCAGGTGAACGACCTCGCGACATCGACGACTACATCACCGGAGCACAGTCGCAACAACGATGATCATACCGGTCACTGTCGCCAGGCCTGCTACGCCTCACCGCATCGCAGGCAGTACACCAGCCCGGCTCGGGGCCGATCTCCGAGCCCTTACCCGGAAAACTAAGGGCAGCAACCGATGGAGGTGCGGTTGCTGTACGACGAACTACCGAAGATCCTCCGCTGACGCCGACGCCCCGACGAAACCTAAAGAACATGCCGGAAGCCGGACAGAGCCCTGAAGTCGAAACTTCGCGGCCGGAAGACCTAACGACGCCACGTGGAAGCAGCGGAACAAACCGACGCAGCCGTGATCTGACGCCACGACCCTTGCGAAAAATAAAACAGCACGAAAGACGGGACGAAAGACACAGTACGACAGGACCCAATTGCAACGCGAGACGACGAACTAGCGACCTCTACGTTCTTATCGACGGCCACAGCGTGACAGGCTCTCGCCGATACTGGAGCCGACTATTCCGTCATCAGTGCGTCGTTCGCCCCAAAATTGAAGAAAGTTAGGACTACTTGGGAAGGCCCCGAAATTCGGACAGCTGGAGGCCACCTAGTGACGCCGGCAGGAATCTGCACAGCGAGAGTCTCCATTAACAACCGGATTTATCCCGCAAGCTTCGTAGTCCTACAGTGGTGCTCAAGAGACGTCTTTTTAGGGTGAAAACTTTAGCGCAAACAAGACGGACCACAAAGGAAGAAGAGACGAGCACAGGCGCTTACTAACAACTGATTTATTCTTCTATCACCAACGCATATAAATGCCACGTCTTGTTTGCGCTAAAGTTTTCACCTAAAATGCGATGTACCAACTAGGCCCAACCGAAGTTTTATTCAAGAGACGTCATCCTTGGCATGGACTTCCTAGGTCTTCATGGTGCAATCATCGACCTGAGATCTAAGTCGATCACGCTATAGCCAGAAAAAGCACTACCGCCGCACGCGCCGCCCGAGAAGCACGCCTTAAATGTGCTGGAAAACCAGGTCACCATTCCCCTCGCTCCAGCGTCATGGTTTCCGTCGGCACTCGGGAATCAGCAGACTTTGAAGGTATCGTTGAAGGTGACCAGCACCAGTTGATTAACCGCGAGATTTCTGTCGCGAGAGGAAGAGCAGAGCTGTGGGGAAAAAAAACAACAGTGCTGCTCACAAATTTTAGTAACGAGTACAAGAACGTGAACAAATACACGACGATCGCCTATATCGAAGAAATTGTGCAAGCCACCGATGCTTTCGCCCTCACCGATTCTCCTCAGCCTGCTGCGACGAAACAAGCTCTTCAACCAGCTTTCGACGTCAATCCGAGCCTTCCAACGCATAAACAAGAACAGCTCAAAACCCTGCTCCAGGAATACAAGGACTGCTTTTCGTCATCGTCAAGAGTTCGACAGACCCCAGTCGCAAAACATCGCATCATAACAGAGGAAAGTGCCAAGCCACTCCGACAGAGCCCGTACAGAGTTTCGACGCGAGAACGCGAGGCCGTGAAGAAACAAGTTGACGAAATGCTGCGCGACGACATCATTCAGCCGTCGAAGAGTCCCTGGGCGTCACCCGTGGTGTTAGTGAAGAAGAAGGACGGAACCCTTCGTTTCTGCTTCGATTATCGTCGCCTGAACAAGATTACTAAGAAAGACGTGTACCCTCTCCCACGGATAGACGACACCCTGGATCGACTCCACAGCGCGAAGTTCTTTTCCTCGATAGACCTCAAGACCGGCTACTGGCAAATCGAAGTCGACGAGAGAGACAGAGAAAAGACTACCTTTGTAACACCAGACGGCCTATTCGAATTCAAGGTTATGCGTTTTGGCCTTTGCTCGGCTCCTGCGACATTGCAACGCGTTATAGAGATGGTGTTGGCCGGCTTGAAGTGGCAGACGTGCCTCGTTTACTTGGACGACGTCGTTGTGTTTGCCTCAAACTTCGACGAACACCTCCGGCGCCTTGAGGCGGTACTTCAGGCAATCAAGAATTCCAGACTAACCCTGAAGCCAGAAAAGTGCCGCTTCGCGTACGAGGAGCTCTTGTTCTTGGGCCACCTTATCAGCAAGTCTGGAATTCACCCCGACCCGCGAAAAACAGGTGCTATCGCCGCCTTCCCGCCGCCAACTGACAAAAAGGCCGTGCGCCGATTTCTCGGCTTGTGCGCCTATTACAGACGCTTTGTCAAGGAATTTTCACGCATCGCCGAGCCGCTAACTCACCTCACGAAAACCGACGTGGAATTCAAGTGGGAAACTGCGCAAGTCGAACCATTTCAAGAACTTAAACGACGCCTACAGACGCCACCAATACTTGCGCATTTCGACGAATACGCCGAAACAGAAGTACACACCGACGCGAGCAGTGTTGGACTCGGCGCCATGCTTGTGCAGAGGTCTGACGGACTGGAAAGGGTCATCAGTTATGCTAGCTGGTCGCTATCCAAGGCGGAAGTCAACTATTCAACAACAGAAAAGGAGTGTCTAGCCATCATCTGGGCTACATCCATGTTCCGTCCCTACCTCTACGGCAGGCCTTTCAAGGTTGTGAGCGACCACCACGCCTTGTGTTGGCTAGCCAGCTTGAAGGATCCTTCAGGACGCCTGGCACGGTGGAGCCTAAGACTTCAAGAGTTCGACATTACCGTCGTTTACAAGTCCGGAAGAACACACTCCGACGCTGACTGCCTGTCTCGTGCCCCAGTCGACACACCGCCGCAGGATGAACAGGATGACGAATACTCCTTGGGAACCATTACTGCCGACGAATTCGCCGAACGACAGCGAGCCGACCCAGAACTGAGGGGCCTAGTGGAATACCTGAAGGGCAGGACCGCAATTGTTCCAAAGGTATTCAGGCGAGGATTGGCGTCATTTTTCTTGAAAAACGGTGTCCTCGTAAAGAACTTCTCTCCGGCCCGGGCCAACTTCCTTATCGTTGTACCATCGGCCCTGCGACCAGAAATTCTGCAGGCCTTACACGACGACCCGACGGCTGGCCACCTGGGTTTTTCCCGCACGCTCGCGAGGGTACAAGAAAAGTACCACTGGCCACGCCTTTCCGCCGACGTCGCTCGTTACGTGATGACATGCCGGGACTGTCAGCGACCCAAGACGCCGCCAACAAGGCCAGCGGGACTTCTCCAACCCATTGAACCACTGGCCGCCTTTTCCAGCAAATCGGTATGGACTTACTGGGTTCATTCCCGACGTCGGCTGTCGGAAACAAATGGATCATCGTGGCTACCGACTACCTCACCCGCTACGCTGAAACAAAGGCCCTGCCCAAAGGAAGCGCCGCCGAGGTAGCCAAGTTCTTAGTCGAGAGCAACCGTGCTGCGTCATGGCGCCCCAGAGGTTCTCATCACCGACAGAGGTACGGCATTTACTGCGGAGCTAACTCAGGCGATCTTGAGATACAGCCAGACAAGCCACCGCCGGACCACCGCCTACCACCCACAGACCAATGGCCTCACCGAGCGTCTCAACAAGACCATCGCCGACATGCTGGCCATGTACGTTGACGTCGAGCACAAGACGTGGGATGTCATCCTTCCGTATGTGACCTTCGCGTACAACACGGCCATGCAAGAAACGACACAGATGACGCCATACAAGTTGGTCTACGGACGTAGCCCGACAACGACGCTCGACGCGATGTTACCAAACGTCACCGAGGAAGAAAACATCGACGTCACCGCCTACCTACAGCGCCGAAGAAGCCCGGCAACTCGCCCGTCTGCATATCCAGTGCCAGCAAAAGACCGACAGCCGTCGCTACAACCTTCGACGACGCTTCGTGGAATACCAGCCTGGCGACCGTGTGGGTCTGGACACCCATACGCCGACGTGGACTTTGTGAAAAGCTTCTTCAGCGATACTTCGGGCCTTACAAGGTGCTTCGACGTGTAGGCGCTCTAGACTACGAGGTCGTTCCCGACGGCATTACGAACTCTCAGCGGCGCCGCTCACGGCCTGAAGTCGTCCATGTCGTGCGCCTCAAGCCGTTTTACGCGCGTTAGGGGACCTGAGGACTGTACTTTTTGATTTATTGTTGTACTTTCTTGCTTGTGCTTAGTGATTATTGTACTTTCTCGCTTTATGGTTGTTATTTATTGTTGCATGCATTTACCCCCCCCCCCCCCCGCGTGTTCTGTTTAAAGCATCGGGAACGATGCTTCTTCATAGGGGGGACATTGTCACGCACGTTTCTCATTTCACTTTTACTGTATTCGGTTACGCCCACAAGGACTGTGAGAAAACCCGGCCTTCAGTTTTCGAGAATGTTCACCATTGTAGTAGATCATTTTGTTAAGATTGCGCGCAAGACGCGAACACTCAACATTATTCCAGAGCTTGCGCGACGACCAGAGATAAGACTAGAATGTTCGACGCGTGATCTATAAAAGCCGGCGCGTTTCAACGATGAACAGATTATCGACGGCCGACGCTCTGTTCGCCGCTTTCAGTGCCGCGTGCATTGCTGTAGCCCGACTTTGAGTTTCTTGGCCAAAGTTCGGCCTAATAAAGAGTTCCTTCTTTTTCACGCCGACTGTTGCCTTCGTCGACGCCACGACCACGTGACAATATGGTCACGCTGCTACCGAATGGGTTAAGCCATATGACTACGCCATCAGTACGTTTTGAGCTCGTCTATGTGTTGTAGGGTTATAAAATTCCTTTGAAGAGTGCCGGTTTCGAGTGCTTTGAGGGCGAAAGAGCGCTTGACCGACACGCGCGTTATACACTGTAAACCAGATTACACCCATATGTGTGTAATATGGTGTCTATAACTCACACCCCTACACCCCACAAAATGGGTGTAACAAGCAGGATTACACCTATAAAATGGGCGTATTTCCAAATTTTCACCCATGGGTGTGAACATTCTTGTTCACACTCATGGGTGTGTAATAGCAAGATTACACCCATATGGCAAAAAGGGTGTAGGGGTGTTTATGCACAATTACGCCCCAACGCCCATGCGAAAAATTCCATAATTTGAGTGGTACCGCTCTCCCAGTTGGCTCCCATGGAAGCGCTAGAAAGCTGACCCCTTAGATCTAAAGGGCTCTAGTCCTTTTATGGCCACTAGACTAATCATAGTGGCTCCTGCCACAGTGGGAAAATCCTGGCCCCAGCGCTGTTTTTATGGTGCATATGACGCACGGGATATATGGCCCTCACATACACAATGTAATCGTAGCTGAATATGAAGGCATGACTCAAAATGTGTTGTCACATATTTATTTATTTATTTATTTATTTATTTATTTATTTATTTATTTATTTATTTATTGCATACCTGCATCGCCCCATTGGGCATTACAGCATGGAGGTTACAGACAAAAATATACAAAGTAATCACACTCACAAAGCACGACGTTCACACAGTTATCCATAGTGCTAAATGAAATCAAGCTTTATTAAACACAGAGCCCGTACAGGATTCAGAGACAAATTGTAGGCTGTTCAGAGACCTTCTTCGAGTGCGCAGAGTGGCATCACATTTGCGGCCAAAGAAGACATCAAATAGGATGCGAATTGCATGGCATGGAGCACTAACGACCAAGGCATGTGTATCAAAATATAACGAAAGAACCTTTATTTGCACTTTAAAATGAAGAACTGCTTTTAACATGCTTCAACGCAACTCACACGTACAGTGCAGTGAAGCATACAAACAGCAAGAACGGTAGTGCAGTGCAGCATGCCTATTTCTCTAATATACTGAAGTAATTGCAATCAAATTGCAATCACATCGCAATCTGCACATTGATACGCCACAGTTCGCACGTCTTGTCATAACACATGACGTTACATATGTCATGTGTTATGTCATGTCCCCCTTGTCATAACACATGCAATTTAACGCGAGGATTCCCTCCTCTTCAGGGAATAGAGTAAATTCATGCGTATTTAATAAAGCATTTCATTAGGAGCACAGGTGTGCATTTTTCTTAGCGGCTCTTCCGCCATCATCTCGAATTTTGGTTCGCAACTGAGCAAAGGCCGCCCTCCAAATTTTGTCCAATTAGCTTCCACTATGGGTGGGAGGGGGGACGCTTGTTCAAATTTGACAGTAGAAGTTTTGGAACTGCAAAGAGTTTCTGCATAGAAAGAACTCGCATGTGGTTTTTATACATCATGTGTTTTCAGGCTACGTGTTTGCATTAGTGCATACAGTAGGCCTATCCAGTAGAAGTTGCTTTCATGGTTGCAGAACAGTTGTAAAAGCTAGTGTGCATATTTAAAGCGCAACAAAGCCTAGTACTGGTCTATAGCCCGCTCTCACATTAAACCACTGGTTTCACGTCTCGGTGTGGCCACACCTATCGTCAAAAATTTCTGGAAGCTCTGTGATTTATGTGCTGTGAGCAAAAAGTGGCAAGCAAACTGATATTATTTCGGAAACGGTAGGTGCAATATTGAAATAGACCGGGTAAATCCCATTTCAGAGCAAAGCTCATGATCAAGACTGACTGACTTTGTACATCCTCCCGAGATAGTAACCTACGTTTCAAGAATGCTACAAACATTAAACATGTACTGTAAATAGATATGGATGCCACAGCTGCACATGTAAAGAATTATAGCTCGCGCAGCAGGCTTAGAACTCTTAAAAAAAGCAGGGTCATACCAGTGCCCAAGAAGCACTTTCAATAGATTTTGTGGTAAATAGAGGGCTTAATGAACAGAAAACCTTCTTCTGCATTCATGATACACTATTTGTGAATCGCCATCTTAGGTTACATACAGGTAGGCTGTCTACACTTCACCATGCAATGCTGTTAACATTATGCATCTGTATAGTTTTCTACATGTATCGCGGTTAATCTTGTGGCAAACTGATGCTTGCTTTAGGAAAATAAATAGGCAGGTCACATAGATTGAGATGGAAACTTTCGCATCAGAGGAATGTTCTAGAAATGTACAAGGTATTTGCAGCACCCTTCGAGGAGCTTCCACCACTGCTGCAACCTTTTGAGTGAGGTCGTGAACCTGAAACAGCAGTTTTCGGGATGTGATGTTAGAGTGCACTGCATCGTCGGCACCCAGTCCATCGAAGACGATGTAGTGCGCTGTCCTTTCAACAGTCTGCATACAAGACATGCATAAAATTAAACTAAACATTTAAAAATATTGGCAACAATCAGAATCTCATTATGAGGTACCCTATAATAGAAAGCTCTAGTACGGTGGCGATCATCGCACTGTCCACTCTGTAGGGTATATATGTGCATTTAAACGTGGAAGCGCTGACTGACGCTCCCGCGTGTGACTGACGCCCCTTCTGTTCTGTCTAATTTTCTTCCTCGAAGCTTCGCGTCTATTTGTATTTCAGTAAAATATTTGATACGTGGTGTCTGACTCCGGTGTGGAGGAGTGTTAACACTGCATGCCAAGGAAACGATAAATGTCCGTTTTGCGAGGGCTCAAAATCGTGTCACTACTACTTAAACGATTCAAATACAAAGATGGCAACTGAAAACAGGAGACAGCACATGCTCTTAGCAAATGTGGCTGCAAGCTACTGGCAAATAGACACGTGATTAGTGCACTGCAAAAACAAGGACGCGCACTAAGTCGGAGACAGTGACATGTGGAAGGCGATATATTAAGTGGTGGCCTGGGCGAGTTGGTAACTCAATATCGACATGAATGAAGCAAATAAAAGTGTCATAATTAACACAGCAGCACATGAGAGGCCTGCAAGACACACTTGCGTACTGAAAACGGTAAGCGCATCAAAAAAATGGCAACGAAAACAAACACAAAGAGTGGTACTTCCAACTGGTACTGTGAAATTAACACGCCATATGTGGAGCTTTTTTGCTATGATGTGGTAACATCCCATGCCTCAGAACAGAGGCCACTGAAAAATTTTTACAATTTTTTAGTCTAGCTTATTTCGCTAAATATTGTAAATCTTAACATTTGCACGGAACCAGGATGACAAAGCTAAGATCTCTTGCTATCATGCAGGAAAAGTTTTTTTGACCGAGCGCTCTAATGTCGCTCTCGAAGAAAGTGTTTGCGTTTTTGCAAAACCAATGGATTTCGTTGTTATCTTCTGACGACCTCCCTTTTTTTCAGTTAGGTGTTATCTCTTGATGCACACCGTTTTCAGGTCCCATTCCTTGTTGCTTCATTCCTATTCATTTGTGCTGGCTGGTACTTTGAAACCCAGATTAATTTTATGTCACTATTAATTTCATAGTCAACTTTGCCTTCGATAGCATATTCGTGTGCTTGGTCAAAAACTATTCCTGTATGATATCAAGAGATTTTTGCTTCGTCGCCCTACATTTGTGCGAATGTTAACATTTTTGATCTTTAGAGAAATAAGCAAGGCTACATGCATAAGAAAAAAATTTCGATATCATGTGTTCTCAAGCATGCGTTTTACCATGTGGTGAGCGAAGAAAACCACATATATGGCGTCTTCGTTTTGCAATAAATATCAGTAGGAAGTAGCTCTCTGCGAGTTCGTTTTCGTTTACCTTGTCTTGGTGCACTTATCAGTTTCAGCATGTCGCTTTACCAACTAGCTCGGTCCCGGATTCTCGTGCAACACACTTGCATACCTGCCAATCTGGGGACCTCAAAGGTGAAAAAAAGTGGGGTGGGAGGGAGGGCGGGTGGGGGGCGAAGTTGGCCCCATAAATTGACATAATAGGTAGAAGGGGGGGGGGGGGGGCGCTGCGACGAACCTTCGCCCCCCACAAAAGGGGAACAGAAGAACGGAGCGTTGGGCGAGTTGGTATTGCATTGTGAATGGCAATTTTGCGCAAAAAGGGGACACACGAAAACGAAAGGAAGAACCCACAAGACTGGCGCAGATCTGCGCCAGTCTTGTGGGTTCTTCCTTTCGTTTTCGTGTGTCCCTTTTTGCGCAAAATTGCCATTCAAAAGGGGAACCCTGCGTACGCGGATGCTGTTGCTTGGCTGCCTTTCGTTATTGCTATTGAGGAATGCAGTAACCTTACACACAGCTAGTAATGATGTCCAGTACAGTTCTGAGACGTCAGCGATCGTAGTGGTACACGCAATTATACGGCGCGTGCAATGAAGGAACATAGTTTGCCGTGTTCACCTGACAGCGAGTAGCCCATTCCTAATCTTAGTACGTACACCCATCGGCAAAATAAGTCGGGGCGTGAGTCTGCACTCTAAGGCAAAAGGGTGTGCCGTTCGTCCTCTTGGGGACTAATGGGGCTGCCACAACCATTAGTCCCTTTAAGGACTAACGCCACGGGTCTAACGGTTAGTCCCCTCAAGGGACTAACATTTAGTCCTCACTTTTACACCCTTGCGGGCAACCGTTAGTCCCCACAGTTGCACCTCAAGGGACTAACATTTAGTCCTCACATTGACACCTTCGCGGGCAACCGTTAGTCCCCACAGTTGCACCTCAATGAACTAACATTTAGTCCTCCCCTTTACCCCTTACCGGTCAACCGTTAGTCCCCACAGTTGCACCTCACCGGACGAACGGTTGGTCCACTCAAATGCTCCACTGGGATGAACTTTTATCCTTAGTTCAAATGATGCGTTAATCCCCAGGGATGATTTCGCAAAGTTACTCTCTGCAAGGCTTAATACTTTTCTCGCGTGTTTTTCTCCGCAGTGAGCAACAAATGGCGCAGAAAAGAACACGCGAAAAAATATTTAGTCATGCTTGTTTCCCTGCTTTCGCAGTCAATGCAACAACGAAGACAAAAGTGAGACAATGAAATGTTTTATTTTTCTATAGACATATTAAGTTTCTGCGTTCTTCCAGTGAATTCGCTGCCAGATGTCAAATTCAGGTCCAGCCGCGTTGTCATATCTCGTACAGTCGTCTTGGTCAAGCTGCTCCAACGGAAGCGACAGATGACTGGCATTGCACGCACAAGCGCACGCAGCCTTCTGCACGTAGTGGACAACGTCTGCACAAAAAGATTAACAGTTAAGTCACATGTGACAGTGAGGAAGATACACGCACATGGCAAATACGTGCAAGGTGAAATAAATACGCACGTCTAAAATATGGCATGCAAATATTTCCACCGCGATGTCATACATAATCGAAAACGCATTTCGAGTCACATAACGCAACAGCTCAAGTGCGGCAGCCGCAGCCATCATGCCTAGGCGCCGCGACCGCCGAGCCGCCAACGAGTCGGCGAGTTCTCTGCGAGCGGCGTCGAATACAGCTCGAGCAAGCGAACGCGGGGCCGAACGCGGAGCTTCTGCCGCCAGCGAACCTCGAACAGAGGAGCGAGCGAACACGGAACCGCCGCCACGAACGGCAGCGAGCTGCTTTCGAGCGAGCGCCGCGGAAGTAGACGGTAATGTCGACACATTTTCACAAAGTTCCTGGATCGAGCGGCAGAGTACAACGAGCGAACGCGGGGGGCCGCCGCCACGAACGGCGCTGGGCTGCTTACGACCGATTGACGGGGAAGCCAACGGTAATGGCGAAAACTGTTCACAGAGTTCCGAAGCACAGCTTAAGTCGGCTAGCTAAACCACCCGCCAGCGGCCGGTGCACTTCAAGCGCGCGACATACAACCGAGCTCGTTGACGGCAACCGCAATGCGCTTTGGACGAGTCGCACCGCAGCGGCGAGACCTCTGCCCAATATCGCGAGCCCGCAGCTCATCACCGCGGCGAGAGCGTCCAGGCGGCCGACGGCAATGGCGGCCAATTTTCAGGCAGGCACAAAGCACAGGCGAGCGGACGCCAAAGCCGACCTTCGCGGTGCATTTCGTGCGCGCGATATATTCAACACGATCGAGCCCGTTGCCAAGTAGCGCGATGCGCTTCGCGCAAACGACAGGTACGGAAAAATAAAGTATGATCACTTACTTGTGAAATAATCCAGCGCCAACTTCTGCCCAGAGTCGGATTGAATTCATTGATCCGATAGGCCTATGTCTTCTCGGCCGCCATTCCCAGCCGGTGTCGACGCAATGCCGTTGCTACGCCAGCGCACTGTGGCCGGAGAAATACAGCGCGGCATCTCGACGTGTCGAGGCCAGCTCCAAACTTCATGGTTGCGGCGAAACGTAAAAGCAGCACCGCACGCTCATCCACGCATACGCGGCATACGTGTTTATCCGAGGCACCGCGGCGTAGTTCCTAAATCATCGAACTCTCCGAGCGCGACACAACCGCCAACGCGCCTCCATGAAAACAAGTGAGAAGACTGACCGAGAGCGAGGAGGACGGTTAGTTTCCTTGACAACGGTTTGCACACGTGACGTATCTCCCGCGCGGTTCATCCCTTTGGTGCCTTTGGAGGCTAACTGGTTTGCACACGGCACGCATCCCTCTGCGGTTACTCCTCAGCGGTCTATCCGTTCATCGCGCGCGCCTATTCGGGCTCCGTTACTCCTCTTTCGGGTAATTTTGCCTTGGTGTGTGGCGACCACAATCAGATAAAACTGCATCGCCACGCCGTCTGGCGTCTGCCGAAACATCGCAGTGCGCGTGCACGTCCTTTCACACTCGCAGCGATGTCTTTGTACGCGCTTGCAGCGCAATAGCTGAATCAATGCAGCGTTTTGCGGTAGGGGCGCTTTCCATGTTCAATCTGTCACGCGCTCAGTTCGACGGGGGCACGGTTGACGCGAAACGCGCGGTGCTCACTTTCATGATTTATAAGATAACATATCTTGTCTCAGTGACAAATCGGTGCCACATATGCAGAATTAGTTCCCTTCTGTGCATGTTTTTTTTTAATCGTACTGAAATGCGAACGAGGGCACCAAAAACGAACAGAGGTCGAGCTGAAAACATGCTTCACTTTACTAGCATACGATTACCAGACAAGGTCCGACTGCTACGCGTGATCTGTCGATAAATGCGAGGCGAGCGGTGTACTACTCACTCCAACGTGCAACCGGCGAACTTTGCGCGTGATGGACTGAACAAAGAAAGCGACCCCTACCGCAAAACGCTACATGTAATCACCTAGCCTGCTGCAAGCTCGTAAAAAAGACATGGCTACGAGCGTGAAACGACGCGCACTGCGATGTCTCGTCAGACGTTAAACGGCACGGCGATGCAGCTTTATCTGATTCTGGTCGCCGCTCGCCCGTGCCGACTTATTTTGCCGACGCGTGTACGTTCTTTCGCACGACAGCGAAGTACGATGCATGGCGAACACCATAGAACAACGTTTAAAAATTTTAGAACCTCTCTCATTTGTCATCGTTATTTTCTTTACGTATACGTAGAGAAGGCTATATTTCGGGAGACTTACCGCCGCGCCTTTACTACCATAGTTCGCCGAAATTCAGGAGTCCCGCGGGCAAATCGGGAGAGTTGGCAGGCATGCAATTGTAGTGCTTCGTTGCTCGCAAGCACGAAAGCTTACCTTTTCAGCAATAGGACCAAATCCAAAAGCGCTCTCCGTGTGGCTCCCCTGCGTACACTTCGTTGAATGCTTGATCGGAAGCACTCAGCTTGCGGCGAGCACTAGCTTCAACGGAAGCCGTTGACAGAGGAGACGCACTGCGCCACACCGAAGTCGTTGTTCCGTACTTGCCGATCCACGACGTATTCGGAGATTGCAGTGACACGCACTATATCTTTTGTACGCGTGAACTACGTCACCGTGGAAGCCGTCGAAGCCCACATCCAAAAGAAAGCAGGTGGATCGATGAACAATCCGCCACCGTTAGCATGCAGCAAACGCGCACACGACATGTCAACAACAGATTCATAGGTCGCCTGTTGATGATCGTGACGCGCAGTTGCCCCGAGTCCGAAACCGAAAGTCATCGCCTCCGAGATTAATATCACTATACCAGTGAATTGACTTTAGCAGCGCCGTTTTATAGTAATCGTTCAAAACAAAAAAACCAAGACATATCGTAATATGTTATGTTTAACAACATGTTTGTGCTAGTAGAACTTTAAAGCGGTTTTTTTTTTTCAGCTACTGCTGACGTGTGCAGGTGGCAAATTCGTAGCCTTCGAGATTCACATTTTTTTTCCCGAGTAGAGCGTCGTCGGGGCATTGTTTCGACGAGTTAGAGTTAAAATTTCGTTACCTGTGCATAATAGATATAACTATACCTCGCGACAACTCTCTGTGGCAGCACAGCCAAAGCTACGAAGCCGAATCACGCACTTTTTTACTACGCGTCTGCATGTAGTCCGCGAACGCTAACTTTTATATACCACGTAGCATAAAAGGAAACATAAAAACAAAAGATGTTGTTATTATGCTCAAGATCCTTCGTATTGTTATCAAGAAAACTTATTCCATGCGGGAGTTTCGTTTTTTGCTGTTTCTAGTTTTCTGGTTTTCTGGTGCCATTTCACCTTTTTCCTGCCCCAGTAAACAACGATGGCGTCGTTCGGTTGCAGCAAGTTCACATCGTGGCTTGTGAGCGAGGATGAGTGCGCGTTCGCTAGGTGATCTGTGTTCATCGAGCAGAAGGAAAAGAACACAGCTGTGCGTCGTCAAATATTTTGTTCCCCGCATATGCTATCAGAGAGAAAGAGGTTGTGTGTGAGCGATACCGTCAGCGCAAGTGGGTCTCTCATCGCGATAGCCGCCTTGATAGTGACACCGGCGACCTGTCAATCTTGAGCAAGACGAGCTGCTTGAAAGCAATATTGCGATTGGAAACTGTACGTAAAAACAATGACCCTTTTCATAAATTGCGTTCCATACGTGGTCGGCATTTCGGTTGCCTCATATTGCTGACACAATAACGCTAAAGACCGCGTACTTTAACACTGTACCCGTCGGCGTCTACGGCGGGAGCGCTTCTTGGCGCTTTGACCTGACAGCGATATTGGAGGATAAAATGACCAGTGAAAAGTTTCGCCTGGGCAACAGGCGCGTTCATGTCTATTATGCGGCTAACGACCAGAACAGCGTTCTTGGCCGAGTAAGGAGTGCGTTTCACCCGCTTGGATTTACCACGGCCGTGGATTTACGAACGTGAGACGCCCGCCTGTGACCAGTCGTGGCCAAGATATCTGCGACCCATCGATGACTTCGCGTCCACAAACAAATTAACGTGAGCGTCTCCAGAAAGTTGTTGCGTCTCCAAAAGAAGGAAAACGACGATACCGACCCTGTATTCACCGAAATTTAGGACATGGTTTCTTGCCTTTGCGTTGAATTTCCTATCACATAGTTCCTACTCGGCCATGCGCCTTCCCCGCCCCCCCCTCCCTTTTTTTTTTCAAAAATAAATCTGACCGCTTCAATAAAGCTGCTTCCTGTGTTCCTTAGCAATAAAGAATATTTTATTGCTTTGAAAAAAATGCAAGCAAGCAAACCCAAGCACTACTGTATGGTGCTCACTTTAAACGCGGGCTTGAACCGCTGGCAGGTTAGCGTTATGCTGGAATTCGCAGATGAACACAGCAATGATTCCAACTCTTTTTTCTTTGACAACTGCGTTCATAAGTATCTCAAGGCTTTTCATAGCTTTCAATTAATGCTACATATGACCTATCTTTTAATACAACATCTCAGAAATAACA
>JALIZH010031383.1:0-10746 GCA_030522465.1 Rhipicephalus appendiculatus | reverse complement strand
GGAGGATACAAGGAGGTAAATTCCGGGGAGCGATTCTCGATGTGTCCATCTCAAGATGTCCACAGTCCATTTCGGCACAGCGCATTCAGTTACTCGAAAAAGCGCTGAGCCGTGACGTTTGCTCTTGAGCACGTCGATGCACCGAACCCGCCAGCACATTCCCAGCGTAAAAAGGAAGTGGACGAAATGTACCGAAACAGGAACTTTTTCCAGTCTTAACTTGCCTATGAATGTTTCCGAAATGTTTGAGAACGATGCAGGGAATGCGTACCGATCTTCACAGGTGCGTTAGAAGGGCGGCCACATTATTTTATTTTTATTTTTATTTTATTTCAAAAGTACTGCCAGCCTCTCACATGAGGCCTTTGGCAGGGGTGGGTGATACATAAAGGAAACATGAAAATACAACAAAAAAAAGAAAACATGATTCAGAGATACATCATCGGGAACTAGTGCATCAGAATGAAACGCCAGTGCTTCAACAATTAGAGAGATATGGGCGTACACGCGTAGGAAAAAATTTGAGAAAAGAAAGCAACACAAAAACAATGACAACATCAGGTCATACAAAACCACAGAGGCAACCATCATATAACAGGGCAAAAATCAGCAACGTTTCAGAATACAACGCATTCATGACAAGCATACTATGATAATATTATGAGTATATGAAAAAGTGTTAGAGAGTGAAAGCCTGTTCCGGATGCGTGGCGGAATAATAGACGGCCAAGCGAAAAGAAAGATGAAATTCATGTGGGTTGCTGGTGTTCTAAGTTGGTCATGAACGATTGTACGGTATCGCAGTTTATCAGATCCGCGGACAGAGCATTCCAATTAGTGACAGTGCGCGGGAAAAATGAGTTTTTAAAAGCTTTTGTTTTACAGGAATACTCCTTCAGTTTTTTTTGGGTGCTCGGAACGAGTTGATCGGCGGTGAACCGTTTCTATGTACGCATCCTTGTTTATCCGCAGCTTGTCGTGGTAAAGTAGAAACATATACTTTAATCGATCGTGTTGCCGTCTTGCCTGCAATGTATCTAGGTCAGCTTTTTTTAACAGCTCACTGGGTGACGTAAAATAACTGTAGCGATTGTAAACAAACCGGATTGCTTTTCTTTGAATCATTTCAAGTGTTTTAATATTTACTTGGCTGTGAGGATCCCAAACCACAGATGAGTACTCGAGGATCGGACGGATAAAAGTTTTATACGCAATTAATTTCAATTTTGGGGTAGATTTGCGCAAAGAACGTCTCAGAAATCCTAATTTAATTAAACCTTCTTCGATGGCTTACGCAATCAGAATTTATGCATGGTCTCCGTGATGTGCGCCCAAAAGCGGGTGTCTGGGCGCTGCGTTTGTTGCGTTGAAACACATTCTGTCCCTCTCATTATTGTAGAGAGTTGTAAAAGCTTCGTGATATCAAAATGACGTTGCGGAAGAAGAACCGGAAACAAGGGGCGTGCTGGTTGCCGAGCTCCTTCCAATCAGCTGCGGCCGAAAGGCACAGTCCACTAGAGGGACACATCGAGAATAACTCCGCAACCATAAAAAAATGAAACAGGAGCATGCTGGGAATTGTCACCACAGTATGAAGCACGAGGGGGGAGTGGTGTCGGAGGAGGTTGGTTTGTGGACGCTGGCCGCGCGCTCTCGTGAATTTTCGTTTTTTTTCTTCCCATGAGCTCACCAAGAAAGAGGAAACGAAACAAGAGCATGGCGGGAATTGTGACATGAGCCCGAAGAGGTAGCGCCATCACAGGAGGTTGGCTTATAGATGCTGGGCGCACACTCTCCTATTTTCTTTGTTCTATTGTTGAAGCAGGTTTGTGGTATTCCGTTCCTCTAATTTGAGTCGAGAGTTAGGAAAACATCGTGACATCAAAATGACGTTGAAGAGGAAGAACTGTAAAGAGAGGGCGCGTTGCTGGCCGAGCTCCCGCCAATCAGCGGTGGCTGAAATGGAGACTCCATTACAGGACACATCGAGAAAGGCACCCCCGGCGGTCATGTATCTTATGTCCAGATTCCCTATTCGGGTTAAAATAAGACTAACGGCGGCGCGCCGCAATTATTGCGCGGCGGCGGCGGCGGCGTGGTCACTCTGGAAACTTCGGCGGCGGCGCGACCGGCGCGGGCCAAAATAGGCGGCGGCGGCGGCGCGGCGCGGCGGCGCACAGCTCTAGTTGGAAGTGCTCGCCTACGGACCTGCAAGTCACGGACTCGAATCCTGGCCGCAGCGGCCGTAATTTCGATCGAGGTAGAGAGGCTTGAGGCGCGTGTTCTTAGATATAGGTGCACGTTAAAAAAACCCTAAGTGGTCGATATTTCCGGAGCTCTCCACTACGGCGTCGCTCATAATACCGTGGATTTGGGGCGTTATATCCCATTAATTATTATTATTACACAAGTTAACGTGATTCCTTAAAGGGACCGACAATTGATTTTTCTCGACACATTTTTGTAGGGCGCGACAGAAAGCTCACCCGTCGTAGTGTTTTTTTGCTGCAGTAGTTAAAACCAAAAGCACGTAGTTATTTTACAAGCAATTTTTTTTCGATCAAAGATGCACCTTTTTAAACAAAGATGTACCTTTCCTCCAGCAACGCTGAGAATTGATAGCGATGGCGCCAGCCCTTCTCGCGTTGTGTGAAAGCTGTGTAGTTCTTCTTTAGTAGGAGTTCATGTAACTACGCTTAACCACCTTTATTTTGAACTTTTCAACTATTTTCGAAAATAACAAGCAGCTACAATGAGATGATGTGGCATTATACACCTTCCTTGTATTTATACCGCGTCGTGTGCGCCTGCGCCCAAGATTGCCTGCGCCTGTGTCATGGGTGCCTTGTCCCGGTGTCGTTCCTCTCTCGATGCACGAGCCAAGCCAAGACACCGAAAACGTCACTACGCATATGCACTGCCGCGCCCAGTAGCAGTGCTCGTCATTTCTGAGACGAAGTGTAGGTAGCAAAATTATGTCGCTCGAAAATCTTAACGACCTGCAAAGTGCTTGCACGGTTGCATGAACACGCTGAAAAGTTGCTCAAGACGCGCTGACGAGCATGGTATCATTACGTCACTCGAAGGCAGCGCCGATTTCATGTATACTACTAACGCAGGCCTATGTGTACATTTTTATGGAGTAATATCTTTTAATATAAAAAAACGAACAATATTTCAATACCAACAAAAACATCCTCGGCCGTCTACAGGAATCAACAGTCACGTGACAGGGTACATCGAATCGATCATGTGTTTGCCACCAGAGGCGCCAAAGGTCCTTTGCGCGTCTTTCGTTGAAGAAAAAAATATAAATTCGCTTCTCACGAAGAGACAAGGGTTCGACTGAGAGAGTGCGACGCACAATCTTTCCATCAGTGGAGTCATCTTGGTTCATGTCTGGGCAGTTGTCAGTCCTTTTAAGTCACATGATGACTGCATAAGGTCAGTTTGCAATCGAGTTTCAAGCACAGGAGTGGCTGTTTGGTAGAATATTGGGCTGCCACACAGAGGGCCGGGTTCGAATCTCATTCTGTCCTGGGACCTTTTATTGATTTTGTTTGTTTGTTTTGTTTCGCGCGAGAGCGGTTGCGGACCCCGGTGGTGGTGGCGGCGGCGGTGGCGCGGACAACTACCGCGCGAAAATCGTTTCTTGTGATCTGGTAACAGTTTCCGCTGTCAATGCATGTGGCACAACCCGCACGAGTGACAGCGAGGTGTGCCAGTGCGCTACAGCAGTGGCGTAGCCAGGCGGTGGCACACCGTGCACGTGCCCCTACCCCCCGCCCCCCGAAATGTTTTTTCGCCATGGCATACAGAGCGAAAAATGACCATTCCAAGGAGGTGCCCCCCCCCCCCGCAAATCAAGGAGGTGCCCCCCCCCCCCCCAAAAAAAAAATTTCTGGCTACGCCCCTGCTTTACAGACAAATTCAAGCAGGACGGACAGACGTTCATTATACAGGCTCAGAGGGAAGAAAGTGAGCGTCAGCCGTCGATGTTCTTCAGCGTTCGCATCAGGCGATTCGAGAAAATCGTTGGGCCACTCTGTGTGTGTGGGAATGATACATTTCCCGAAATTTCGTGGTCAGCTCTATTGAGTTCCCAAAATGCTGACCGGCCGTCACAAAACGCAGCGAACGGGCCCCGCCTCAACGTTTCTCCAGCGCCACTATCGCGAACAGGACACAATTTCGAACATGATAGTCACGGAAGACGAGGCAAGGGTCCGTTTCCGAAGTGAAAAAGTAAAGCCCAATCGAAAGAGTGGAGTATTATGATTACCCGAGAATAAATAGGGCAATGCGGATCTTCTACAGGAACGCTTGTATGGCTAGAGTGTTGTGGGACAGAGACGATGTTCTCGTGGTGGAATTCACGGAACCTGGCCCCACCATCACTGCGGCCTCGTAGAGCGCGACTCTTGAGCGTCGACGAAGGGCAACTCAAAACAAGCGAAGGGAAATGTGGTCGTCAGGCATTGTCCTTCCCCGTAATAATGCGCGGCCGCGCATTTTCAGCTGACAACGAAGCTCGTCTATTGTTTCCCGTGGGAAGTGCTCGATGACCCACCGTTCATTCCGAAATTGATCCCCTCTTATCCGCGCCTCTTTGCTCAACTGAAACGCTGGCTAGCAGGAGAGGCGTTTGACTCCCGACATTGACGCACATACCGGCGTACACAAATGCTTTAAAGCACATGACAGCTATTAGTAGGGCATAATAAAGATGGTGCCACGATATGACTAATGTCTTAATTGAAACGATGACTGTGTAAGCAAGTAGCTGGTATTTGCACCTAAATGTTCCAAAAATAGCCCCCGTAAAATAACATGACGATGGCAGGCCATTGAAGGAAATGAGAAAAAGTATGTTTGCTAGAAATTTGAGAGAGGCTGCTTGGGGCTGTCCCACTATATTTTATTCCATAACTTTCCCACTTTCGCCACTGTAAAAATGAACCTGTTACATGCGTGACAATAACATTGGCCAAATTTATACGGTCAGTTAGTTCCGCAAACCACCAAATATTCAGCATAAGAACACCGCTGTTCTTTTGTGCTCTCGCCTCTGCGAAATGCAGCCGCAGGTACTGCTATTGTGATGCTGTCTCAATTCTTAATGCCATCAAACATATATCACAACGCAAATATGCTCTCAAACTTTATTTCGTTGTAATTACCGCATAGGCAACGTTTAAAGGGTCCCTGGAGCACGTGCCGGGTATCGAAGTACCCTCATGACAACAGCCCTTGATTGAGTTACCCAAAGCAGACACGATTTGTTTTGTAACCCTTACAAAGCGATGACAGTATCTATGTTTGAGGTCCGTTATGGTTATATGCCTGCGTATACTGAGGGCCGCGTCAGTATAAAAGATGAAAGCCTGTGAGCACAGAACTCCCGGAGTACAGTGGAAACTGTGAATCGCGCAGCCAAATTGCGCTTAGACATCATTTAAATACCTGCGACATAATCGGCAAGAACACTTGAGATGGCTCAAACAGATAAATTCGGGTCTTGCGTCCATGGATGACACTTAGCCAACAAAAAACGGCTGCGCGAGAAAAAAAAGATAACTTGCCCCCGGCAGGGACCGAACCTGCCACCTTCGAATAATTAACGCGTCCGATGCTCTACCACCTGAGCTGCAGCGGCGGTCATCCCGCCGTCCACTTTACGGGGTATATATGTGCATTTAAACCTGGTGGTGTCAGCGCCGCTAGTAGCCATGAAGGCAAGTGTGGAGCACTCTTTTTCTGCCTGTTGGCGTCACGATGCCATATACCCAAGTGACCGTGCTGCATCGCGGCTGGGGGGAAGAGGGGGAGCTTGGTGTAGCTTGGGCGGGGGGCAAGTACTGATGTGCCTTCAGAGAGCAAGTGCCCCCTTTGCACCCCGCTGCCGACGCCCATGGCCGCTCCATACACCCAAAATCACGGCAATAGGCTTATTTGAGCATCGTGAGCCGCATAGTTACCGCGGCCGCCGCGGGAGGCCGCCACGTGCCTGCGCGCTCGCGATCACACTCAAGGTAATTAGCCGCGCGTTCGAGGAAAAATCCACGCCATCTCCACGAAGTGAATGCTGATGAGTGGGGCGAAGCTACAGCGCTTATCGGTAAAACCGTGAAACATTCGCCCCACACATCAACGAGTGGTCTAGGAAGTCGCGCTTGAAGCGCGCGTCGGCGCCGCCAGTCTCGGGTAGCGACCGCTTCAGGCGCTTGGCCGCTGCATCCCGCGCCCGTTCCGCTTCCAAGTTCGCTTGTCGCCGCTTTCGTCTCTCTTCGGCCTCGTGGGCAGAACGAGAATGTGCGGTCTGATCATTATGACGTATAGTGGGTACATGCCATGTGCTGTGCCGTGATGGCAGAAAATCGCACACATCTCCCCCGTAAGGGAACCCTGAGTAGTATGCGAAGCAGCCATGGGAGTTCTGTAAAGTTGCTCTCTATTCATCATCGTAGATGACTTTCCGCCGCTTCCGTTTCGCTGCAGCTTCCCGAGCCCGCAACTCCGGGTCGGCCTGTCGACGTGCCCGTTTCGCTGCAGCTGCGCGAGCCCTCGCCGCCTCTGGATCGGCTTGCCGGCGCTTGCGTCTCGCTTCAGCTTCTCGAGCTCTCAGCCCCGGGCCGGCTTGACGACGCTGCCGCGCAGCAGCCGCCTTGCGCAAAGCTGCTGTGTTTACGCGCAAACACTCGCAAAGCGGCTGTGTTTACGGTGTTGTGGCCTTTTATTTTGTTCTGGTTTGCATAGTGGGTGCTTGCCTACTTCATGAAAGTTACGGTGGGCGTATAGTGGGTACCTTGCACACCTTGCATGTGCTGTGGACGGACGGGCGTATAATGGTTACTTTGCATGTGCTGGGCCGTGATGTCAGCGTCATCATCATCGCACTAGCGTGGCTACGCCAGCGGGAGACAGAGCCCCGGCTAGAGGAGCTTCGCCCCTAAAAAAGTATGCAGGCACGGGTGCCTAGATGAATTGACCGTAACCTATCATTGGTTGCGACTTGACATAACGCGTAAAGCAGAGTTGACGCGCAAATCTTATAAGACTCGTGCCACTTGGACAGCGTTATATAAGATGTCATACGGCTCTATCAACCGCACACCTTGCCCAAACGGTACTTATGTCCACCCGCCCCCCATATGGACAGTGTTTGTTGGCCGTACGCACTCACTCTGCGGACAGATGCTGCCAGTCATTCCTAATGGCAAACTAGCAGCTCTGCATCCTACGTGAGCAGAGCTCCTACGGACACCCAACGAAAACTGTCCGGTAGCGGTGGGGAACAGATTACACGCCATAGAGCTCATGACTCAACAACCAGTGCGTTGCATCACCTCTTGTGCTAGCTCTGCACTGGACTGCCATGCCAGCCCCGAACACTCTGCGGAGGATCCACCCCTCCGGCTCAGAATCATTTCCGACCTGGGCTCTACAACTCCGCCGGCACGCCGTTCTTTTAGATATGAAGCATCTTATGGCGAAGCTTAAAGGAGTACTGACACCAATTTTGAATAATTTCGGATTTTTGCTGTAAATAAAAGCACTGGTGTCGAGAACCCTAAAGAGAGTTTCCCGGTGCCTCGAAACGCATTGAATATATTTTTAATACAGCTTTCTTAAAAGCCCAGTTTCGATTTCGATTTCGAAGGGGTGGCTTCACAATGACGTTTGATGTCAGCCCCCTGTCACGTGGGGACAGGAACTCGTGACGCACTAATGCAGCTCCGTCGTCTGCTGTCAGTCGCACATGGCGCACGCGAGCAACGATGACCTGTCGACCAGCGACTCCGACAGCGATTTCGGCGATTTCGGCCGCATGCAGGACGCTGAGCTGGCAAACCCAGCTAACCATTTCGCGTTCGACCCGTTGGCGAGTTCAACGGAGGAAGAATCACACGACAGCGCCGGGAATTTGGAGCAAGGAGCCTTGCGAATAGGGAACGTTCAATGGTAAGATCCCTTTATTACGATTCAGCATCATCGGGAATATTTGACGGGTGATGAGAAACATTTATTGTACATGGGGTATCGATTCGCGTGCAGCGAGTGAGTACGTACTATGTAATAATTACTTTGTAGCCTCCGCAATATTTCGCTGCACAGCGCTTTCCCTGCTGCACAAATGCACATGTCACGCTTGGCTGAGGCCGTGATTAGTGCTGCTATCCAAAATGGCGAAGCACGGGCACGCTCTTGCATAGGAAAATCATGGGATATGACGCAGCGATAACGAATACAACGCTTGTAATAATATCGCGTAATTATTATTATTATTACTTTTTTTTGGCACGCAAACGTCCGTTTACAGGCAACGCTATACGTGCGCGCGCAACGTACGTTGTGTGCCACGCGCGTGCCGCGCAAGTGCAACGGTGTTTTTGCGTTTCGCCTACATAGTAATGCGGCTTCCGCACACAGCATACTAGTTCACTGTATCCGGGATATGATGTTGCGATCTCGCGTTCAGCAGGACAACGGGCCTAGACCGACTGACTGAACCGCGGTATATGGCAACAAGAAAAAATAATAGCAATCAAACAATAAACAAACGAGCATTATTCCGTGCTGTCACCTGTCTCTTTTAAGATGAGTTCTTCGATTGTACATTTGACTTTTTTATTTTTCATGAGACAGTTATGTGTTGGAAACATGCAGCTAGGCTTGCAACTACTCCGCGGGCTGTCCGAAGCGCTTACGCACGAGGACTTAGCAGTGAACGAGAGACAAAATGAATGATCAAAAGATAAAATGCGAGGACACAGCAAGACTACGTATTTATTTATTTCGTTCTCGCTATGTGATTATTAGGTCCTAGGCAGAACTGGCTGACACAGCAACAGTGGTAAAAAAGAAGCGTGCGACATTACAGCGGCACGTCTTAAGATAAAAGGAGAGCGTACAGAAATAATAGGAAGAAAAAAAAAAGGCCAAGGTTGAAAAGACTGCAGAGAAAGAAATGCAGGTAGATATGTAGACCGAGGGTCCCGCTGCAGTCTTCGACTATGGGACCCTCGTCTGTATATTTTCCTGTATCCCATTTCAATGTGTAACAGAATAATAAATGACTTTGACTTTGAAAGGGGAAAAAAAGAAACAGCGACACCATCACTGCCTCTGACAGGCTCTCATGTTCAAAGCAAATGTAAGTGCCAAGTGCAGTTATTGATGGTATTAGTGACAGTGCTGAAATAATTATTACAGGTGCCAGTGTGGAAGCTGCCATCCTATGGAGACAGAAGTCGAATCGTTATGCTGCCACGAAATCCCAAAAGTGCATGCTCTGGTTCCAGGGAATGAGCAGTGCATCACTGCCCATCAAACTTTTCAGCGGGGATGCTTGGACATCAACGTCCTACAAATAGCCTATTATGCTCTAATGGAGGATCGTCCAGGCGTCATTGCAGACCAAGAAATTCACAGGTAACAGCCCATCCTGCCATTTTATTTATAAATAACAAAGATCCACACAGTCTGTTCTCGAACCATCGCATAACATTAATTATCAGTCCACCACATTTACCATATTGATATTTTGGTATCACAAGAGGAGCGAAAAGTAATAGCAATTGCTATGAACATATGACATTTTTGTTCATCCTGTGTACTTTTTTCTATATTTCACAGTCATTATAAGGTAGTAGGCTTTATGGTGAAACTTGCATGCAATGCTAATGTAGTAATGCTAATGTGGTTTGTTTCAACTTGATGAAAAGGCAAGGTCAATGTGAACTTTTTTTTTTACAAGGCCTTATAATTGAATGTGTGTTTGCGCCACAGCACCCAAGCTTAAAAATATAACTGCACATATACACATGACAACTGCTCGTAAGGCAGCTGCAGTGCTGGTCTAGTTGCATATCCTCAATAGTGTGTGGTGCTTACATTTCAGGCGTTACAGGTACACTGCGTACCGGCAGTTTGTCCGATGGGTGTGGCACCGTCTTGGTCGAAAGAAAAGAACAGTGCTACCAAGCTGCGTAGTAGCAGCAGTGCGGGATGCTTTCCCGTCTGAAAGCTACTCTGGCTTCAAGTACCCCGATTACTAACTCAATAAAATGTTTAGCGGGTACTCAAACAACTTCTTTGACTTGATTTTATTCACACAGAGTACATTTATTCCATTACTTTTCCAAAAACCACAGTAACATGCATTCAATGCACAATTCATCATGTAATGTGAGACAATCACATTATTTCATCATACACAAACATTTCACGAAGCATCTGGATGCTTTCAGCATGAAGAACACACACAATACAGATATGCTGTTGTGGGAAACGCAGAATAATTAAACAAGGGACAGCATCACAATAGGGTCATGAAATAATATATTTATACAAGAACTAACATGACATGAGAATCATTTTTCTGAGCTCATACGACATAATTCTTTTCCCAAACAAAGTGAATTAGCACGATTGTTTACCAATGGGGTACAAATATGGCATCTCCAATGGGTCATTCCAAGCTTGCAAAAATGCTGCTTTCAAAAGCATTGATCAGCTGCGTGGTGGTACAGTGTTTACAGTGCTTGGCTGCTGATGCCAAGGTTGCATGTTCGATACCAGCCACGGCAGTAATAATTGATAGGTTTAGCGTCCCAAAACCACGATGTGATTATGAGAGATGCTGTAGTGGAGGGCTCCGGAAATTTTCACCACCTGATGTTCTTTAATGTGCACCTAAATCTAAGTACACGGGCCTCGAGCATTTTCACCTCCATCGAAAATGCA
>JALIZH010031382.1:0-50000 GCA_030522465.1 Rhipicephalus appendiculatus | reverse complement strand
TACACTCTCAGTCAGGTACTGGATAAAGAAACTGCATGTAGGCGGTGCGCCAATACGTACTGAATAAAATTTTGGCTGTAGGGAGCCCAGCGAAAAAAAAATATCCGTGACGCTTCTCGAACTGCCCCGCTAAGCGGGATAGCTCCCCTGTGCTCCTCACCGGCGTGTAAAAGCGGTGCCGCGTGCCATGTAAGCTTTACGAAGCATGAGCGGCGGGCGAAATGAAAAAAAGAGAGAAAAATTTGGCAGATCCCAGGTACCATGGGAATCGATGTTATGCGAAGCATGCAGATGAAAGGTGACTGGATTGTAATTTTCTTATTGAGCGAAACGTTATGAAATGACGTTAAAGATATGTACAAATGTTGTACGCACAGACGTGTGTTGAACAGTCGCATATGTTTCATATAACCAGTCGTTTACAGTTACGTAACGATGCCAACAGAAACATGGGTATTACCTACACCAGAAGCGGTAATCTGATATGTAGCACTTGTGCTTGCGAGGATGGTAGCCCTGGATAGTGCTTCGTACACCAACTACAGTGGATGGCGTTTAAGTATAAAATTGCCGTTAACCCAACATGACTTCTTCATCATAGGAGTACATATGTAATGTTTTTTTAAAATCAGATAGCCAGCACTGCAATCACAATTGACGTTTCACCAATATCACGCCTGCATAGCGTCTTTTTCTAAAGCAGTTCCGAGACCTGGCGTGGCTCTGTGGTAGAATACTTGATTGCCACGCAGATTGCTTGGGTTTGATACCTGCTGGGATTTTATTATTTGCATTGATACCTGCTGATACCTGCTGGGATACCTGCTGGGATATTTATTATTTGCATTCGTCGGGTCAACGCAGCCGACGTCAGATTTTCTTAACGCTCTCGCTTTTAAATTACTAATGTCTGTCCTCGCTGTTCCTGGGTAGACATAAATTGTCAAACACCTTTGGCGCATACCCGCATACCGCGGTCCATGGTATACGGGTATGTGCCACACGTGTCTACAGGAAATGGTTTGACGACGTATAGGACAGGACTATCACGTTATTCATCTCATGACCAGCCAGACATATTTGTCAATACCTCTTACCCTCCCACACAAATTTTGGTATACCCCAAGTTAAGGAGGCGATAGATAAATAGATAGATAGATAGATACGTAGATAAACGCAAAAGTGCTTACAGTACGCAAAGAAATGCTTCGCGTTTAAAAACGGGAGAGAGTCACAGCGCGGGCCGGGCTTAGCATGGGCTGGCGCCAGAGGCGCGGCTGGAGCGACCAGCGCGGTGCCTATGGTGGCGCGCTCACGCGTTCTCTGTAGCTTGTATGGTGTTGTCATTTCGTCCTGTTGCCTTGCGATGATCGTTTCTAAATTGCTCAGCGGGGTCAGTCATGTGTGCGTGTTTTGTGCTGGCAGCTTGACTGTGTTCTCGACGCTCGGCGTGAACGGTTTCCGTCTCCAAGACAAAAAAGAACAACACTAACTGAAATAGCATAGAGTTTCCTATACATTTGTGCGTGTGTTTGGTGGACGTGATCATTGAGTTTAGTACAGCATGAGAAAGCGGCAGGCTACGGCACACAAGCCACCAGACGGCTCTGTGGCGAATTGGCTAAGCGTGTGCGGTCATATAGACCTACTGCATCCTGTAGCATGCTTTGTTTGAGCTCTTCCATTATCATGATACCTCGCAAACAGATTCAAAGTCCCCTAACTGTTGTGCATTTGCTGATACAGTGACTGGGGAGTGAGTTTAAAATTGCGAGTCTTTTTTTTTCTGTGGCCTCATCGACAAATCTAGTGCAAGTTTGGTTGGTTGTAGCGCGATGGTTATCACTGTCTGAGTAGTTGGCAACACCACTAATACTGAACTTCATGTGTGTATATTGAAGACTTAAGTTTACTCTAAGGCAAAAGTTTGGAGGAAGGAAGGAAGGAAGGAAGGAAGGAAGGAAGGAAGAAATGCACGGATGTCAAGAAAGGCCGGTTATTCAGTTGTTAGACTGACAGCTACACGGGGCAACGGAAGATGGTAAAAGGAATAAAACTTGTTAGAAAAGAAACATAACAAATAAAAAAAAATGAAATGAAGTCAAGAGTGCGTCACCACTCGTAGTCTGTTTAGAACATTAGTTTTGCATAAGAAGCACAACGGCGCTCTCAATGCTAACGTAAAAGGCAGCAGACCACAAAGCAGGAGTAGCAATGAGAAGAATGTAATAGCTCGGAAAGCCGTTGTCCTGTAGTAAAAAAAATGCTTAATCTACATTGCCAATTTGCTTATTGTTTGCGAAATAACGATGAATAATTCAAGTTCTTCGTGTTCAGGAGTCGGAGGACAAGAAATGTAACTGTTAGAAAAATGTTTTAGACAGACAATAAACTGAATTTTTACCAGTCGTCCGATTTGAGTTCTGATGTACCTAACAGCCGATCAGTTCAGCATCTTGTACTGAGTCGCTTACACATTTGACTTTGCAGATGATGCTCAAGATGGCCCGTGTACTGCTGTGGAGCTATGAGCACTAGTGACTCTCTAAGAAGCGATGCAGCTCGTCTGGATGCTTCGCAAAATATCGGTTGGTACCAGTTGTTAGGTTAGAATATGGAATAATATGCTATGCATTGCCTAATTTTGCAATGGAACAAATTATTGTACTAAGGAAGTCATTGGTACTATGAAAACCTTTAGAGTACCACTAAATAAAGCAGATTTTCACGTGGGTGAAGCCCACTGCGCGCTAGTCGCGTTTCTCAGGACTATAAATAAAGTTCCACCTTCCATACAGGCCGTAACTTGGAGGTTGTCACAAACAAACACTTTCCCCATCCCGGCGATCCTACGCCTCTGTTATCCGAGCCTATACCCGACGGGCGTGTGCAAAGCGTGCGGGGAAAGAGCCACACTGCAGCACATGCTTTGGGAATGTGCCGGGAGAGTTAATGTCGCTGCTACCGCTCACTACACGAGGAATGCTAGGCAGGGACGAATTGCGAGAACAATCTTTGCTGCTACCACCGCGCGAGGATAGGGGCCGGCCGCAGTTGCGGCTGCGGTCACTACTGCGGATGAGCTGCGTCGGCGTCGCTGCCGCTGGGAGGCGGCACTCTCCAGCGACAAACTTTCCGACCAGCTTTGGGCCGTCCGGCAAGCCGAAGATGCCGCCCGGGTCCAAGGACTTCCCGCCGCCACCTGAGGCACCGCCATCATCGACGGATAGTGGGACGGAACAGAGGTCAATCCCCTCTTCCCCCGCCTCGCCCGAAGGCACCGGACTTAAAATAAAGTTTATTCATTCATTCATCCATCCATGGTAGGTCTTGTCTCAGCTGCATTGATACAAGAAACATAATGTGCACCTGGGCTCTACCACACTTACTAGACTATTGATTTAACAGTCAAGTTCCTCTAGAAAAGACACCTCTGTCATGAAATGAACTGTTCTATGAAGCATAGCTAGTATATGCAAAACAGCGGAAAATGAATGAGAGGGAAGTCGTCAAGAAAGTCCATTTTAAAGTTACTAGACTGCTCCCCCATGCTCTGATTTCTATCTTGAAATCACACGGTTGAACGTGCCAGTTGGTTGAAACGGCTAGTGCAAAGCAAGTAAATGTGCTTAATAGGGCCAACAGTAAATAGGATGGGCTGCATGCATCTCGGGATGTGTGTTACCTCTGTTAGGTAAATTTATATATTCATGTAGGCTTAAATAGTCATGTTGATTGCACATCCGCTGAGTGCTGGCAAAGGGATATTTAAGGTAATATGAAGTAGCAGTCAGCATAAAAATTTGTCAGAAAATACTCATTTCATAACTGGCAGAAGCAGCGCGACACGAGGCTTACAGGTAGGTTTTAAGTACACCTTCATAGGTTTAGCCAGGAAGGAGTAAAGAACTAACAGGAGTAGTTGGGTTCTGCTATGGTATTAGCACAGTTTTAGATTCAAATGCATAGTAACGAACCAAAACTCTCCACTGTGGTATGCCTCATACGTTAAACATCGGTTTTGTCACATCTGGCGCCAGGTTTAGTTATTTATTTGGCAGAACTTGCAGGAAGTTTTGAGGATGAATGAATTATTTTTCTTGTAAAAGCACCTTTCATAAAACAATGATCAACAGTGCAAACTAGCCGTCACACCTGGTTGTATTGCCTTACGTTAAGACGTGGTGAAAAACATGAACTATCCAACCAGCACCGTTTTTTCCCCTGCCATATATTTCTACATATTGAATTGAATCGAAATTTATTCCGCAACAAGAACACGTTACGAGGAGGGCAGGTAAAAGCTGTGAGAACAGCTTGAGTAGCCCTGACCCCCTAGTACATAGGGTAGCACAGAAGCTGTGCGGCTAAGTACAACCGAAATAAAAGAAGAGTATGTTTCACAATGTGCTTTAAAAAACAAAACCAAAACAAAATGAAAGATTAAAATGCAGGCATAAAAAAGGTAGTCGCCAGATCACATTATCCAAACACTAATCGCCGTTGTTTTGTTGATATGCTAGATATATCAATGTTATGTTCCCTAGATTTGCGGTTTAAACGTGCAGGCAGTTGAAACTTTAACATTTGATTTCCGTATTTCCTTCTACATTTTGATATGTACCACACTTAAGGTTGACGTACATTGTAAGCAGGAAAATTTTTTCTCTAACCTTGCTATTATTGCAATCGTATCATTATTTTTCAATAAACCGAACTTATATAGACGACTTAGACTGTAATCATGTATTGATGCAACCTGGATGATGCAGTGTTTTTTAAATAATTCTGCTGTGTGGCAGTGATATGGTACTTTACAGGCGAGACGCAAAGCTTTCTTTTGCAAGATGGTAAGTTTGCTAACGTTTACAGTTGTCGTTGTGTACCATACAGGAAAGGCATAATTCAATAAAGAAGAAAACAACGAGTTGTATATGAACATGTTAACAAAAACAGGAAAGTAGTAGCAATGGCGGCACATAACGGCGATTATCCGAGATAGTTTAGTAATAATATGGTTCACGTGATCATCCCATGTCATGTTTTGTGAAAAATACATGCCTAATGATTTAAAACTTCTGAAAACTTCAATTTTTGATTTATTTAACGAAAGGATGGGAAACTGAACTTGTGTGTGGCGGGGGTTAAATAAAACAGTTTTTGTTTTATTTATGGTTAGTTTTAGGGAGTTTACTTGGGCCCATGAGCTAATTTTAGACAGTGCGTTATTCGCTCGACTACCTAGATCCATAGGTCGGCAAAACTTGTGGAGCTCACTCAGACTCACTCATGAAATATATTTTGCGCTTAGGGACTCAGACACATCAAAAATATTTGAGACGGACTCACTCGGACTCACACTCACGAAAATTTTCTGCAACCGGACTCACTCGGACTCAAACTCACCAACACATTATACTCACCCGTACTCACTCAGACTCAGACTCACGGGTCGATCTGAGTGAGTCCGAGTGAGTCGCCTCATGAGTCCTTTAGCCTAGAATTATCTTTTCCGACCACGGTGTCAATGCTCTATAACACCAATATCTCACGTAATCGGTGCTCTCCTTCGCCCCTTTTGATATAGTACCTTGAATACGCGCCTCTGATCAATAAATATTCAAGTGTATGAATGACACTGCTTTGGAATACGTGAAAGTAGACGTGAGTATTAACGTGAATCTAGGCAAGGCTGATAGTAATGTTGAAGATGAGTAGATATTAGGCCAGATCGCTGCTACATCTGCTGGAAAAAAACAAACTCGTATCGTCAGCGTATATAATGTAATGGGCTGATTCGTGAATACGAACTATCTCATTAACATAAAGTATAAAGAGAAACGGGCCCAGGATGCTTCCCTGCGGGACGCCTGTTTTAATAGATTTTGTTGCGGAATGTTTGCCTTCAATTACGACGAACTGAGTGCGATGTTGCAAGTATGACGTGATTAATTTGTGCGCAACGCCTCTTATACCGTAATGATCCAACTTTTGTAGGAAAATTTTATCTCATTTTGTCTGTTTTGTCTGTCTGCTCACAGCACACGCACATATTACAAGAATAACAGTGAGTTCAAGTAATGTACAAACCTCAGCATGAAATATGTCGCAAGCAACCTCCCAATTTTTCATTTTATCTTTGTTTCTGAAAAAAAAGCTTGCAGTAAAAGAAGTCGAGCCCTAATTTTCAGTAGAACATTCAATCTGATGAATACTGAAAGCCTAACGGACTTCTTTATTTGATATCCTTTTCAGGAAGACACCTCTGGCGAATCAGCAAGAGTTATTGGCTCACCTGTTTTTCTACAAGATCGTATATGATGGGAACACTTTCCAGTGTCTTACAGCACACTTTATTCAGGATATCATACATCTCCCGGCATTTGGGCAAATACTGGGACTAGTACAGTCCCAGTGTTACTGTTTTGATTCCAATAAAAGACTATCAACAATATTTCTTTCAGCAGTTGTCAAGGTACGACATTTGTCACGCATTAAAAAAGAGTACTTGTGCATGCACAACAGATTACTGAAACACTGGCCTATAAATGTTAATGCTCGTGTTCTACAAGACAAATTGAACAGATGATTTTTGGAAAACATTGCACAAAAGAAATAAACCTAAGGCAGCAAGAGAGGAAGTGATCAACATTGATTGAAAACTGGTGGGTTGACATTTTATTAATGGCCGCGTAATTGCATGATGAACTTGAACATTAAGTACAGGTGCACAAGGCAGCAGGAGAGCGTATGCCACCGGCATTTATTCACTGTTTTGAATATCTGCTACAGTTCTCATATTCCAGCATGGTATTTGTAACATTGAACCACGATCAAGCCAACCTGTCTACTGCTGTGGCAATAATGTAACAGCTATAAGAAATCCTCATTTTTTAAACAGCAGTTTTATTGAGGCAAGTAGTAACAGAGATTTTGAAGTGCGTTCTGCACCATCTCTTGACCCCAACTGCACACGGACGTTCGCATAAGAGACGTGCAAAAGCATTACCTATTTATTTGGAGGGAGACCTGTCCATCGCAGATTTGTGGACGTCATTTTTGATGTTGGTGCACGTTTCGGCATTCACTTGAACAGCCGTGCGATGCTCAATAAAGGTAAGAGTAGCTAGTTCCCGTATATAAGATCAGTTCATGACTGAAGATGAGTAAAAACCAGTGTATAGCGCGAAATAGCGCGCATAAGTGGTCAATGCTGAAATAGATTTTCATGGAACTGCTAAAAAGATGCTGCTGCCCCAACGTGCAGCTCGCGATGGTTTACGCGCACAAAATGCAAATTTTAGTGCAGGCACGTTGAAATACCCATGTAACGGGTTGCTGTCACTGACATGCATGTACATCGCGGCATAAATAACTGAAATTGCATTAAAGTTCTTTGTCTGTACATTAAAGTTCTTTGTCATTAAAGCTCTTTGTCTGTCTGCTCACAACACACGCACTTGGGCACACACACATTTCAAAAACGTACGAGGGTTTCGAGATCTGGAGATGTCCTCGTCACGCTGGTATCCGCGAATGAGGGAAACAACCGCTGTTCACGGAGAAGCACTAAAACGACACACGGAGACACGTTAATCGTTCTTGCGGCACGGCGCATTACGAACCGAAGTCTGAGCCGAAGGTGCTTACGGCGGTTGTCTGGAGTTCATGAAGCCCCGCAAACTATTTGCTGACCTAATGCGCGCTCAAACACATGCATATGACACAAAAACTGAAATTCAACGTTGCGCCGCTGTTTGCAAACCACATGGTAGATATATAACCACACGAAAAAAAGAGGTTAGGTGCGGTGGCGCTGTTGTGCAATGGGTAAGGTATCTGCTTTCTGTGCAAAACGACTCTTCGCTGCCCGTACATGTGCAAGAGAACGAAAAATCGGTAGTAAACAGTCAAAGAAAGATATAATCCTTCCGTCTAAGACGTTGCCGCCGCAACGGTGTATTGACAATAGTGTTTGTACAGCTCAATCCCGCAAAAATGCAAAAACGTTCCAAAAGCCGGGTAAATTCATGATTGTAAAAGGTTTACTTCGACTTAACAAGTATCAATAAAATTCCGAGTGTCCGGCTTGTCAGCGATCGTTTCTGCTTTCAGTGCGGGAGAGCGAAGCCTGTTAATCAGCGTGCCGCTGCGTCGCAAAATGGCAATCTGTGGCCCTGCGCTTCGGTCTGCAGGGTATTAAGGCGAAAGCCTTTAATGTCTCATGCTCACGTCCGTCCGGTGTCCGTCTGGCGTCCGTCCGTCCAAACCCCCCACTGCGCATGCGCCAGCCCATTAAAAAATAAAAATAAAAACCCTCCTCTCCACCTCTCTCTCCTCTAGGCATCCCTCCCCGAAGAGGCCACACCCTCACTGCGCATGCGCGTCCCATCCCTCTCTCCCCTCCTACGCTCCCCCCTCTCTCCTCTAGGCATCCCTGCCCGCGGCGTCCACACCACCACTGCGCATGCGCGTCTTCCCCTCTCCTACGCTCCCCCCTCTCGCCTCGCGACGCCGACGCAGACAGCGTCTGCTAGCAAGTTTCTTGGTTGAAAAAACCGACTGCTCGCGCTGCACAACCGTTCACTGGCCACCCTGTATATATGGCAATGGATCTTGACCTGCAAGGTGGTGCCGGTGGGAGATTTCTCCTGTGCGTTGTCGAACGATAAAAATTTCGCAGCGTGCGCGTTAACTAAAAGCGGACTATGGGTCTCTGTGTCCAGTCCGAGTCTTCTGTCTCTCATTGCCCATTAGCAGCGATTGGGATGTTCCAGTAGGAAACACCGGTCCATCACTGCGTGCTTTGCGCCCCCCATGTTTCTCTCCTGTGCAACGCTGCGATGAGTGCCAGCGTCAACGCCGCCGCCAGTGTAAGCGTAAGCGCCCGCTGCTTCGCATCTACACATGGTTCCCTTTAGCGGGAGATGGGAGATGGTGTAATCTTTAAGGCGAAAGCCTTTAATGTCTCATGCTCACGTCCGTCCGGTGTCCGTCCGACCTCCGTCCTGCGTCCGTCTGTTCGTCCGTCTGTCCGTCCGTCTGTCCGTCCGTCTGTCTGTCTGTTCGTCGGTCCGTCCGTCCGTCCATCCGTCTATGTCCGTCCATCCGTCCGTCCATCCGAGCTCTGGCACGGAGCCAGGTGGCCGCGGGGATGCGCAGACGGACGCCGGTCGCGTCGGACTCTATAGCGCTCGCGTTTTGCTTGCGTAGCGTCGCTGTGCCCAGAGTTTGCAATCATTCTGACCGACGCCGTCTCAATGGACCCAGGCGTTCACGGAATACACTTTCCAATTTACGAAGGGTCCGTCAATTTAAGAGCTGGAACGCGGATGGCGTTTGCATGATGCGCAAAGCGCGAGAAAATACTAACGCATGCGAACGGAGGAAGATGAGTCTCGCGTCTCGCTGCGATTCGCGGTAAAAAATTAAAAAAAGAAAACACGCACCCATTCGGTTTGTGTCTTATCCCACTGAGAGTGTAAAAGAAAAAATACATGGCATAATCAGTGGAATGGCCACTCGCTTTCGCCGAACACACTTTGGAATGTACAAAGTGTCCTTCAATTTTCTTAGCTTTCCTGATTGTCTAGATTGTCTAGGATTAGCTTGATTATCATGCTTACTGCTGTTCCAATGACACACAAATACGGTATACGTGTGATGTGGCACATGTATATTTTTCTGACGGTATGATGCGCTGAGCACCAAACTCCAAACAGTGACTCTTCCTTTTATCGAACTGATTCTTTTTTCTTATCGAACTGACTCTGCTGGTCACCACCCCTCACTTTTTTAGCACGCCACGAGCCGCTGCCATGAGTAGATGACGCGGGTGACCATCTGAAACCAGGCGGAAAGACTGAGAAATAAAACTGATCTCTGTCAAATGGCAACACTATTTCAAGAAAGACTTTCTTAAACAGCATACAATAATTCCCTGTTTTACAATCTTGGTATGATTAGAGCAGTACGGAAGCAACCATTTTTTGACCCTTGGTTCATACCACCAGCAGACATGTCCTTCAGTAAAGTGAAGCATCAAAGGTTCCTGTGTCGTGTGTTGTCTTCCTTTGTCCCTGGGGGAACGCTAGGTGGAGCTATGCTGAGCGTTTGGCTCTGCATGACGCTCTGCGATTTTCCATCTTTTTCACCAGTTTTTCTTCCGATGTGCTGAATTTCGCGTGTGATACGTGATTCGGCAACATCTAAGGACTCTGCGGACACCACTGTTACCGGTGAGCCCTTCACCTTCTCGTAAACACGGACCAGGACGTGCCCGCCTAACGGAGTGCTACCACCGCCTACGGCAGCAGCGTTGGCTACCGTGCGGGAGACGCCGGGCGCGTTGCCGCGACAGATGGCGACGCTGGCTGCTGCCGGAGCTGCGATGTCGACGGGGCCGAATGCTACGATGAGCACGCCTAAACACAGCTGTCCTGAAGCTACAAGCTTGCACGAACCACTAAATGGATGCGCTACGCTCTCGGACTTCGAACGGGAACAAATGGAGTGCCATGAGAACAATGAAGGCGGTGACATCAGCCTACACGACACCGATAAGCCCGCCTCACGCGTCGAGCGGGAGGAGGACAAAGAAGGAGACTGGCAAACGGTATTAACCATTCGCCAAAAGAAGGCTCTCGCAAGAGCTGGAAGAAAAGCCATGGCAGCAGCGAGTGGCTACGACTCGTCGAGCCAGCACCAGGGACCCATCAAGCCTCCACCTGTGAAGAAAAAGTCACGAGTCGCTAGACTACCGCCGTTGCCAAAGGACGACTTCAAAATAATACTCCGACCTCATCAGGGGCTGCCAATCAAAGACTTGACGGCGCCGCAGGTCTCCGAAGCGGTGATCATGGCTACGCAAAGGAAGGTGAGGGGCGAACACTTCCTTTTACGCCTGAAGCCCGGCTCAAATATCATTATCGTATCTACCCCCAACCAAGAGGTAGCAGACATTGTTAGAAAGATAACGACGCTCGTTATCAACGGCAAACAACACGCAGTGAATGCTTACGTCACGGCTGGTGAAGATACCAAAAAAGGCGTAGTGCATGGTCTTGCACCTCACACGAGTCCTGAAACACTCCTAGCCAACCTGCGCATCAGAACGCAAGGGGTTGAGATCCTCCGAGCACGCATGCTCGGGGAAACAAAGACAGCGGTAATTACTTTCTATGGCCCAATAGTACCACGCTTTGTGTACTATATGGGGGGGGAGAAATGCCCTGTTACCGATTCAAGCACACAGTGCAGTTCTGCAACGCGTGTATACAAACAGGCCACAGGACGGATGTGTGCCCTCAACCACATTCCTCAGTGTGCAAAGGGTGCGGCGCTAAGGAGCCAGAGGCGGAGCACGAATGTAAACCCACCTGCACCACCTGTGGGGAAGAGCATCTTGCCGGCTCGAAGGACTGCAAGAAGCGATACAAACAGTCGCAGCAGAACAAGAAAACCACTATGAAGTCACCCGGACTGCCTAAAGCTCCCATCAAGGAATCTCCACCAAGGCCGCGTTGGTACGACACTGAAGACACGGATGACGACGCATGGCCACCATTAAGGCAACAGGAAGATCTACAAGCTGCGTCGCCACGACGACAGCTATTAAGATCACGACAGCGCCGAAGTCAAGATAAGGACTCCGACTCTTCAAATCACCTCCCGTCCAAGCTCCAGTCCACGCCCACAGGGTCCATGCAAAGATCTGCCACCCCGACAAGGAAGAAGGATTCCTTCAACAACAAGGTGAGCTGGGCGGGGGAGGTTCATACCACGGCTCCCATAACGTCTAATCCAGAATACCAAAAAATCGTGACCGAAAACAAGCAACTCAAACAAAGCTTAGGTGAGCTTAAGCTTGAAATCGCAGCACTCAAAAGCCAAATCGCAGCTACTGCCGTACAAGCGAAACCCACACATGTGACACCGCCAGTACGCACGGAAGACGCGCAATCTACGGAGAAAACTCTACAAGTCCTAGTACAACAGATTCAAAGCATCCAAAACTTCCAGCAACAATTATACGCTGATTTACAGGGACTTAAAGGGTACGTAGAAGAGACGCTTGCCCGACAAAGGCCACTGCGTAAACGAGCGAATAGCAACCTTAGCGCACCATCAGCGAGCAAGGCTAAAAACGGCGTAATCTCGGACTCGACAGAAGTCGAAAGTGTGATCAACAATGGCTCCTAAACAGTCTCGAACCGCGGACACCGCTGAGATATGGCACTGGAACTGCCGCTCTTTCCAAAGAAGAGCGGCGGCATTGCAGCAATACATTGATTTGGTTATCAGTAAACCTGATATTATATGCCTTCAAGAAGTGGGGAAGGGTGTAGCCAAGCTGAGGGATTACTACACAGTCACGAATCACCAATACCCGCGTGTTGCCACATTAGTGCACAAAGGGATAGCAGTGAGCGCGCACTACGCCCCTGAATGCACTACAAAGCATCAAATTATTGAAATACACACGACCAAGAAAGGGAAAGCCAAGATATTTATTTGCAACATATACAGCCCTCCCAAGGAATGTCAGCCAGACTTTTCGGCAATTCTTGAGTATGTGATGGGCCACCTACAGGCACAAGACAAATTCATACTCCTGGGCGACTTTAACGCTCCGCACACCAATTGGGGCTACAGACGAGATACGCCCAAAGGGAGAAACCTAGTAGAAATGACAGAAAAATTTGATCTGGAACTAGCAACTCTACCAATAACTCCCACTAGACTAGGGAACAGTGTCTGTGGGGACACCTGCCCCGACCTTACGTTCACGCTAAACATAGCGGAAGGACATTGGAGAAATTTAGACGAAAATTTGGGCAGCGACCACTATATTATTAGCTTTTCAATGAGCACCGCCCGGCTCAGACGCTTTCCAAAGCAGGCGAAACTCACAAACTGGACAGAGTACAGAAAATATCCAATGCCCACAACACCTCCCAACACAGCCGAAGGCTGGGCGAAGGCATTCAAGGACGCTCACGCAGCCACGACAAAGAAGATATCTATCACCACGAAAACCCCGGTAGTTGACCCACATCTATTGCACCTATGGGAGGCTCGGCGCAGCTTAACGAAGCGTTGGAAAACCCAGAGGCTGAACAAAAAACTAAGGGCAAGAATGGCAACTTTAACGGACCAAGCTAATGAGTATTCCAGGCAGCTGCAAGCGGAGAACTGGCTCCAATTTTGCGATTCACTGAGAGGAACCCTGTCCACCGCTGAAACATGGGCTATCTTACGCAGCATGATAGACCCGGACTCTACAAAGACGTCAACAGCGAGAACAATACGTACCATAGTGGGCGAATACAAAGGTGACAGCCGAACACTGATCGAAGCTCTCAGAGACAAATATATGAAAACAGGGGACGATAGCGTCGAAGCGCTTAGCTACGAAGGACCAACAAACGACTCTCTAGATGAGCCCATCACAGTAGCGGAATTATACGCAGCGGCACATGACATCAGACAAAACACAGCACCCGGCGAAGATGGCATCACCAATGCAATGCTGCGCAACCTCAGCAATGAACAACTAGGACGACTAGTCGACTATTTTAACAAGGACATATGGTAATGTGGTAAAATTCCACAGCAATGGAAGGAAGCCACTATGGTTCTAATTCCCAAACCTGGAAAACCGAAAACACTACAAAACCTGAGGCCTATATCACTTACGTCATGTCTCGGGAAGCTGTTTGAAAAAGTCATACTGGTCAGGTTAACTGATTACATCGAAAGGCACAACCTACTATCCGTTTACATGTATGGCTTCCGGAAACATCTGACAACACAGGATGTTTTCCTCAGACTCCGAGACGAAGTAATCAACAACGTGCCGACTGGAGAGGAGAACATTGTGGTGGCGTTGGACCTAAAGAGCGCATTCGACACTATGTCCCATAAGCTGATCATGGAGGAACTACAACATATGGGCTGTGGAAAAAGAATTTTTGACTATGTCAAATCCTTCCTAACTGGCAGGAGTGCTACGATAGGATTAGAAGACATACGATCGCCGAAGATAGACCTCGCCGACAAAGGAACTCCACAGGGAGCTATACTCTCACCATTATTATTCAACATTGGCATGAACAAATTAGCAAAAAGGTTAAATCAAATCGAAGACCTCAGGTTTGCGATCTATGCAGATGATATCACTTTATGGATGCACAAAGGCTCGTTAGGCCACAAAGAAAGTACCCTGCAAGAGGCCATCAGCACTGTTGAACATTTTGCGGCAGAACACGGCATGGCCTGTGCACCGGAAAAGTCTGAATGGATCACAGTTCACGGAAGAAACTACCGCAACAGGCCAAATCTACATTTTGAATTAGGAAACATCACACTTCCAGAAAGGACCAAGATGCGTGTATTGGGCCTCTGGATCCAAAGTAACAGGCGAGCGGATTACACTATCGCAACCCTGAAAACGACAATGAAGCAAATAGCCCGACTAATTGGAAGAATCGCAAAGAAAGGGAGAGGCCTGCACGAAAGCGAAACAATACGACTTGTTCAAGCTTTTATCATCAGCAGGATAACATACGCTCTACCCTATCAAAACTTAAGTAGCTCAGAAATGAAGATGGTGGACCAACTCATACGGGGCGCCTACAAATCGGCACTAGGATTGCCGGTGAACACCGCGAATGAAAGGCTCCACGACACAGGAGTTTACAACACATTTGAAGAGCTGAAGGCAGCGGTTCTGATAACTCAGACGGAACGACTGTGTCTAACACAAGCCGGACAACAAATATTATTTGAACTAAAATACCCGGTCAGACCGCAGTACTGCAGTGACCAAATTCACCAAATTCCAAGCCACATCAGGACGCAAATACAAGCGACACCAATACCAAAGAAGATGAATGCCAAGTACCACAAAGGTAGAAGGCAAGCCCGAGCCAAGCAACTTATTAAAAGCTTCGGACACAATCAAGAAGTGCTGTACACGGACGCCGCTCGGACCAACAGAGGACACGTCATAGTAGCCGTTCGCAACACGCAACGCGATAGAACGGATATAACGGCCTCAGTAAACACCAAATGCACAGCCACTGCCGAAGCCTCAGCAATCGCGATGGCAATCAAACATTCCGACAGTGCCGGGCAGTCGGCATTGGTTATCTCCGATTCCCAAGCAGCGTGCAGAATGTACGTACAAGGGAGACTGCCACGAATCGCGCTAAGAATATTAGGCGACTCACTCCAAGAGGACCATGCGATCATATGGTGTCCAGGTCATGAGGGCATCCCGGGCAACGAGAGGGCGCACTCCTTAGCTCGAGAACTTACAAACCGAGCTGGGAGCCACAGCCCATGCCAGGATAGTCCGCTTACGGCCCAAGACATCCTCGAACACCAACGTCGCACGAGAGAACGTCTTGCCCCACCGCATCGGCAGCTGGGAGTAGCAGAAGCTCGCGCATATAGAAGAATCCAAATGCACACCTATCCCCATTTGGAAAGGGCCCACCACATAAATCCCACATTACATGGTGGCGCTTGTCCATGGTGTGGTGCACGGCCGTCACTGCCGCATGTGACGTGGGAATGCGCAGCAAGGCCACACGAGGCAAACTCGCCTGGGTTACGCACTTACTCTAGGGAGCCGTGGGAGATCCTCCTCGCTCGGCCAGGGCTAGAGGTCCAAAGAGGCCTCTTGGACCAGGCGGAGCGTGTAGCCAGGATCACTGGAGTCCTGGAATAGGGACCCACCTACTCGCTCTTCCCAATCTACCGCTTCCCCTGAATAACCAATAAAGTTTTTCCACCACCTTTGTCACTGTGTGCGAGCGCTTTAACGTTTCCAAGATGCAGTACAGTCGAAGCCCTCAATAGCGAAATCGCCGGAAAGTGATTTTTCTTCGTTCTCGTGACAATTTCGTTATCGCGAAAATAGAAAAATCCGCACGTAAACTACTACGCACCACAAAAATATCTTTAAAGAACTCGCAGGTCTTGCTCTTTACCCCATCGCTATGAAGGAGCTTGATGGCTCGAGCCTCGTAGCTTTATGGTGATGATGATGATGATGC
Source organism: Rhipicephalus appendiculatus (assembly GCA_030522465.1). Lineage (NCBI taxonomy): Eukaryota > Metazoa > Arthropoda > Arachnida > Ixodida > Ixodidae > Rhipicephalus > Rhipicephalus appendiculatus. The sequence continues at coordinate 33,936 of JALIZH010031382.1, read as the reverse complement.
TCCTGGGATGATTGTCATCTACCCACTCAGGGGGATCGGTCAAGAAGTCTTGCATAGCTTCGTCATTGTCGTGGGTGCCGAGGAACGCCTCAATGATTTCAAAGCATCAAGAACTTCGCGCCAACTTACTTGCCTGACTTGCGTTTTGTTGCTTCCTCACTTGCATCGTCATTATCATATTCTCTGAGCACACTTTCGATGATAGCGTCGTCGCTGAGCTCCTTGTTCACGATCAGGTCTGCGTTAGCTTTCAAAAAAAAAAAAACGCAAGAAAAAAGAGGCACCTTCGCACTAGTGGTGCCAAGCCTAAAGGAAGTGCGGAGCTGGGCAGCCTTTTTTGTTTCTCTTCAGTTTTATCTTTCTCTCCTCCTCTCTTTCTTTTCCTCTTTGCCAGTTTACATCCTTTTTCCTCTCTCTTTTTATTTATTTCAATTTTTTCTTCCTATTTTATCCTTTCTTTCTCTCTCTTTCTATTTCTCAACAGCTTCTTCTTTTTTCCTATTTTTATACGTAGTTTTGCCCGCGTTACTCTCAGCGACGACAGCAAACGACAGCATACGACAACTCGGGCCCCTAAAGTGCTCCGCACTTAATATCATCATCACAGAGCTCGAAGAACAAGAGGAAAAAGACTTCTCCTTCGCGTGAGCGCGCGCTCAGTATGCTACAGAGGACTATTCTATTCGTGGTTTTGACTGCGTTACGCCAAGTGAGCACAGCATACGACAGCGTACGCTATCCCGGGCCCCTAAAGTGCTCCGCACTTAGAAATCGTGCAGTTCAGCAGCGTCTGGTAACGCTCCATCGACCCGGCGACGCGTGTTCCATGTTTGAACTAGTGGCCGCAGGCCAGCTGTGCTTGCAAAAGAAACATCATCCTCCGTTTTCAGCAAGGCTGCCGTGGCACACATACAAGCTACCATCATCATCCGACTGAATGTAGACAGCAATGGCCACTCCAATACTCGTTAGTGGAAACGTATGTGCCCAAATTGTCGACTGCACAGTGCTGCAAATTTCAAACTTCTGGGCTCCAAACTAGCGAGTGGGCTGAAAAGAACCTTGCGGATCAATAACTGAAAGTTTCATTATTGCGGGAGTTCTTTTTCGAACCTCTTCGCTATTGACAGGGGGCAAATGCATTGAACGTTTTGGACGTTCTCCGGGGACGCCACATTTCTTCGTTGTCGCGAAAACTTCGTTCTTGATATCTTTCATTATTGAGGGGTTCAACTGTACCAACTAGCCCACGAAGCCATTCTCGTAATTTTTCTGGACCAAAATTTCGTATTTAGTGCAGGGATCGGCTAAGATTTGAAATTCCTTGTCATGTCCCTGCTAAACAGCTCTGCTGGTCATTCCACTTCACAGAGTGGAATGTCTCCTGAATTTTCTTTTTTTTTTCGTCCTGTCTTCTTGAACCAGTTCATTGTATGAAATTTTGTACACGCCTCTTTTCCGTTGCATTATTCCGCTGAACCTGTGCTATAAATTCTCACATGTGCTATTCCTAAACACGTCTATGTTGGATGGCAGCGTGTCGCCTACTTTGAAAAGGCTACCGCCTGCATACCTTGAAAATTTACACACTTTCAGTGGCGTCCGGTAGGTCCTTATGATGCCCTAGAATATTTTTCAGGTCCTTGGAACTATTTTGAATGCCCCCTAAGTATTATGTGTGTTGATTGAGTGATACATGAATTGAAATAGAGCCTAGAAAAGAGGTCTTATAGCAGAAGTGGGCTTACTATGATTCAGATGGCTTGGCGATTGATTATCTATGGCTGGTGCAGATAAGATTGTCTAAGTATATTGCCATTTGGCCCGATGGGGTGAGCTTTATGACGTTAATAGAACATCAAGAGCATTTGTACAGTTTTGTTTGTAAGAGTAGTCGGCGCCTTGTTGACAACCGGATACCTATTGTTCCCGACAGGCAGAAATCTGACATAGAGTTTTCCACAGTGAGGGGCAACCGAAGACAATGTATTGTCTCTAAACGTATATCAATTAACGCCAGGAGATTAACCTCTTGCTGGAATGCTCCTCTCCGTGGTTAACTGAAACACAATAGGGTGCATCCCTCAGAGAGGCTAAGAAGCCGGCTACAGGTGGAAAGCAATGCGTTGCGGCCTACACACCAGACACGAGTCACGGTAGTTTTGAAATGGAGAGCGTAGAGACAAGGAGCGATGTCTTGCAGCTAGAAAATCCAAAGCTATCACGAGACGATGACTTGGAAAGGGTGCAGCAAGAACGTCACTTCCGCTCTTTCAGGAAGGTTTCAAGGAAGGCTTTTAATAGAAGTACTTCCAATGCTGAGCATTCACTCACCAGCCTGTACGCGCTTCTTGGAAGCTTTTCACCGCCAACTTCGACAGGCACGATCTCGCCTGTGTGTAAAAGTCGTGCAATTCACAAAATAGGCCCACAACTTCGCGGTAACCGGCTTTCATCTGATAAAACAATGAGTCTAACATTTCTAATCCTATGGGGATGCACCATTTCCGGTAAGTTAACATCGTTCAACCTACACTGCACTTGCTAAAGATGATATAATCTTTCCTTAAAGTGTTTTATAAGAGCCAAACCTTCAAGATGTATTTTCTGAAAGGTGGTACGCAGCAGTGGTACACGTTTTGGCTTTGTCAGGAATAAGCGATTTGTTATTCCTGGCGTATGCAATGAAATTATTTACAAGAACCTGGGAATTGCAGCGTTTGCTTGATGTTTTTTTATCGCCTCTTTTCCGTTTCTAAAATTAGCAGGCCCTATAAAGTGTCATTTTCTCCTTACATATTTGCTTCGCATGACATCAAAGGCGCAAGTTTTTATTTATTTTTTATTATAAACCCGGGTATTGCAGCGTTTGCTTGATGTTTTTTATCGCCTCTTTCCCGGTGCAAAAATTAGCAGGCTCTATTAAGGGTCGTTTTCTCCTTACATATTTGCTTCGCACGACATCAAAGGCGCATGTTCTTCCACGTTGTATCATCAATATACTGAAAATGCTTCTGTTGAACGTTATTAGCATGAACTTCCCACTCAGGATGCTTTTATTTTGTTGATCCATCGGTGTAACTCTGCAATTCCTTTGGAAAGTCTGAAATATTCATCCCCTACTTGAAACTCTAGAAAGCGCCTGTTCTGAGAGACTTTTGCAGACATTCTATCTTCGCAAGGACGGACAGCCCATACGCTGTGTTAATACGAAAGTAGTAATTGTGTAAAGAGTTTGTGTGCAGTTACATAAAAGAACGATTAATCCACCTGCGAGCATATACATAAATAAAAAAAAGTGATGCTTATGAACTTTAAGGACACTGGTTTTGTGTCATTAGTTTTTCTAGCTTCATTTCTAAATTGAATGAATTTGCCGAATACTTCGGATCTCATTGATTTCCACCGGTAGAAATAACATCACGAGTACAGTATGCCTACACGCTGTGTTAAGAAAAAGTGGAGAAAAGAATATTTCAGAGAAATAAAAAGCAAAACTAGTAGGGCTCGTAAACATCTTGCTTGTGCAATGAGAAGGATATGTGCGATGATTTTCGCTGTGGCTTAGATTTTCTCATCGGCTGCTAATGACCCAAGATTGGTTATTTTTTTTGCATCCAACTTGACATCTAGACTGCTTAAACACGCACAAGAAATGTGACATAGGGCCTTAATGATTCTACTGGCTAGTTCGTGCATCTCCATAACCTTTGATGTGACAAAACGACAAAAGAGTGCGTGCAAATGCGCGTGTCATGTCGTCTTGTGTGGTTTTGTAATGCTAGGTTATAATGGTCGAGAAAAAATTGACTTTTTAACGCGAAAGCGTTAAAGAGCGCGTTTCGCAGAAATTCCGGCGTCGGCGTTGTTGGTTGTGAGCGAAAAATCATCATCTTGTCCGTGACCGAAAATTCGAGAAAGATGCAAATAAAACAAATAATAAAAAATTTTCCAGTCCGAATGAGGATCGAACACAGGCCGTCTGAATGGCAAGCAGGTGTTCTACCACACAGCCATGCTTCTGCTTGGGATTACATATAAAATAACTGCCTGTGCTTGGAATTGCAGTGAAAGTAACTTTCATGCTTTACAAACACACGCGTCCTGCACACAGCCGTCACAATACAACATGTAATATCGCAGTAATAGTGCGTGGTACAAGCGTACATTGTCATTGGACGTCAGAAGATGTGAATACCATAAAGACATTGTGGTTCAAAGCCGTCCACCCATTACAAAAGGCACACACGTTACTGCGCGTATTCCCTTAACACGACGTAGTGGGTGCATAGCAAGTTTGAAAACATTTCCCGCATTTTCCGCGCATAATTGCTCGTGGTTTAAAGCATGCTACAAATTACATAGTATGCACTGAGTGATTGAAGTACGGACTAGGGGCAGAATATCGCTATCGCGTTCAACTCTGAAAGGCGGAGCTTAAGGGTCCCCCATTTTTTTTTTATTTTAACAGCCGAAATAATCAGTGGTGCAGTTTTTTCTTTGTCGCAGTACCCACGAGCCTCCGTCACCGATGACGACGCTGCGACGAGTTCCTAAGAGGGCACGGGCATTCAAACGGAGCCCCGAATAGCAATGTTCTCTGCCAGAGGATTTGACGACGCCACGTAGCAGCAGCCAAATAAGTCAACGCAGCCGTGATCAAATGCCACGGCCGTGCCGCAACGCGCTACAAACTACCGACATAAACGTGCTTGTAAATGGCCACTACGTCGTCACTATGATTGACATCCGAGCCAACTTCTCTGTCATCAGCGGGCCATTCGCCACAAAGTTAAGGAAAGTTAAGACCTCCAAGGAAGGCGGGAAAATCCAGATAGCTGGTGGTCCCCTAATAACGGCAGCTGGAATCTACACAGGGGCGGTCACGGTCAACAATAGTACTTGTGCCACGCCCTTCATAATCCTACATCAGTGCTCGAGAGGTGTCAATTTTTGGAAGGGCGCCTTAAGCCACAAAGGTGCACGGTACAGTCATGGACTTGAGAACCGAGTACATAATGAATTCCTCAGAACAAGCCTTACCGACACAGCCGCTCCAGGAACCCAAGCCTTGATTGTGCTTGAAGACAAGGCAACTATTCCGCCTTGCTCCAGCGTCATAAGAACCGTCACACGAAAACAACCGTAAACATAGAAGGCGTTCTTAAGAGCAATAGGCATCGGTTCATTGACCGTGTAATTTGCGTCAAAAGAGAAATCGCTCGATTGTATGAATGAAAAAGGAGCGCGATGCTGATAAACTTTATCCACGAATGCAAACGCCTCAACAAGGGATGACGACAGCACAGATTCTTGGATTCTGACGAGGCTGTAACGACGATTTCTAGAACTACACGAGCACTCTACGTCATTCCAAGCCTTCCCACATTGAAAAGCAAACAGCCTCAACTTGTCTGAATCAATACAACTGTCTTTCGTCGTTATCAAGGGTTCGACAAATGCCGTTTCCTAGGGAACGGAAGAGAGTACACACAACGGAGGAAAGTGTCCGTCGACTTCGCCAAAGTACCTACCAAGTTTCGACGCTAGAACCAGAAGCTGCAAAGTGACAGGTCGATGAAATGGTGCGGGACGACATCATTCAGCAGTCAAAGAATCCGTGGACATCGCCAGAGGTGTTGATGAAGGAAAAGGTTAAAACACTGCGTTTGTATGTCCATTATCATCATTTGAAGAGATTCACGAACCTCGTTTATCTGCTGCCTCATGTCTACGGCGCCTTGGATCGAATATGTAACGGTAATATAAGAGCCATACGTCATGCCTTATAGGTTGTGAGTCATGCTTGATGCTGGCAAGACAATTTGGAACGAACTCGTGATTGCTGAAAAACCTCTGCGTTAAACCAGCACGTGTCATGGCGACAGCAGTAACGGTTCTTGCAATCACTACGCTAGCGGCATCAATCGATATGGCTGCCTCGAATTGTTTCATGACATGGTAAATAAAGAAATGTCTTGAGAATTTCAAGAAAATTTTCTGAGGAGTGTTCTAAAAAAACAAAGTATTTCCATCGTAATTTTCGCAGGTCGGAAACTTCAGGCGCTTGCAGCTTGATGACTTAGGGGAATACAGATGACTGTGGTGGATAAGTCATCGATCTTATTCACTAACTGTCAAAAAGCAGCTCCTCTTTTCTGTTGTACTGTGCTGGACCGTGAGCGTTGAAGAAGGAATTTAATGAGAATCATCCATTGGACTGAATGAAAGCCCAAACTGTAATATAATAAAAAAATTACACCATCTCCCTCAAAAGGAAACCATGTGTAGATGTGAAGCAGCGGGCGCTAACGCTTACACTGGCGGCGGCGTTGGCGCTGGCGCTCATTGCAGCGTTGCGCAGGAGAGAAAACTGGAGAGGCGCAGAGCACGCAGTGATGGAGTGGTGGTTTCCTACTGGAACATGCCAATCGCTGCTATTGGGCAATGAGAGACAGAAGACTCCGACTGGACACAGAGACCCGCAGTCCGCTTTTAGTTAACGCGCACGCTGCGAATTTTTTATTGTTCAACAACGCACAGGAGAAATCTCCCACCGGCACCACATGGCAGGTCAAGATCCATTGCCATATATACGGGGTGGCCAGTGAACGGTTGTGCAGCGCGAGCAGTCGGTTTTTTCAACCAAGAAACTCACTAGGAGACGCTACCTGCGTCGGCGTCGCGAGGCGAGAGAGGGGGGGGAGCGTAGGAGAGCAGAGAGAGGGGGGGACGCGCATGCGCAGTGGGAGTGTGGACGCCGCGGGCAGGGATGCCTAGAGGAGAGAGGGGGAGTGTAGGAGGGGAGAGATGATGGGAGGCGCATGCGCAGTGAGGGTGTGGTTGCCGCGGGGAGGGATGCATAGGGGAGAGGAGGTTTTTTATTTTATTTTTTTTTGAAAGGGTTTGTGCATGCACAGTAAGGGTGGTCACGCGGCACACCACCACCACCACCGGATAAAGCTTCGCCATAAGATGCTTCACATCTAATATTCCATATCAGTGTTCTGTTTGAATGTGCTGCGGCTGGAACTGCACTTTGATAGTAACATATTTATTTCGATTAATAGAAGACCGTTCTGCAGCAGCCCTCGCTGCTTTGGTCCTGCGTTTGATGGTACATCTCAGACATCATCACTGTTGCTGGTACGTGGCAATCGTGTTGGGAACAGTTATGCAGCAAAATATCATGTGGCATATAACGTAAAGGTAAGAGCAGAAAGTTGCTGGTTATAATGGAACAGTATGTAAAGCAAAAAAAAAAAATTGATGACTCATGTCGAAGCTCCAGGGACCTGGGCGCGACCCGTGGCGGCGGAGGGTCATTGAGTCAGGGAAGGTAGAACTTATGTTGTAAAAGTGAGAGCGTGGTGTGGTCAGCCAGAGAAGACGTGTTGTTTTAGGATGTAGTGCGGTCAGTCGTTTTTTAAATGCGAATGCATTTCATAGTCGGGCTATGTCAGGCATCCGGCGTTGTGCGGCGTTGGCGTTGTCCGCGGCAGGTGTTTTCTCTCCGCTCTGAGTGGAGAGGAGGAGCGCGCTCTGACGCGTGAGGGCGCTCGCATCGCGGGAGTTCGGGGGGAGCTATATATGAAAAAAAATAAAAAAAGAGTGAGTGGAGAGGAGGAGCGCGCTCTGACGCGTCAGGGCGCTCGCATCGCGGGAGCTCGGCGGAGCTATATATAAAAAAAAAATAAAAAAAAGAAAAAAAAAATAAAAAACACAAAAAAAGCAAAAAAAAAAGGCGCTGCGCCATGCTACCGACCGGGCTGCAGAAATTAGGCGCCTTTTTCCTTCTTCGGACCACAACCACCATATATAAATGGAGTGAAGCGCGCGCGAAATGCATTCGCATTTCCTCACGATTCCCCTTCGGGGAGGTGGGGGCATTTTTTTTTAAAGTATCGAGAGATGACGTCGTGGTAGTGGTGAAAACTTCCGAAGATTGTCGCCGAGGAAACATGCGATCACCAGCTGTGGAGGGGAACGTCTCGTAAGCTCTGCAGTCAGCGTGAAGGCACTCGTCAAGTCGGCGAATATGAAAGGACTTTAATTGTTCTGGATTTTACTTGACTGTTTCAGTCTGAGTGCATGCGAATCAGTGTTTCCTCCTTGTTCCTGCTTGAGTTGATTGTGCTTCATGCCAGCCAAGTGTCAATAGAACTTTTTAAAGCAATCCCACAGCACCCCGCGTGCGCGCGCAGCACTATGGGGAAAGTGTGTACGCCGAGCGAAGCGGCTGTTCGGTCACCAGCTGCTCGTTGGCGCCGTTGTAGCGGTTGGAGCACGAAACGAAAAGAACACGTCGCCGCTTCTTCACTATTCTTACATTGAAAATACTACACATGCATCTGCATGTATCTCCACGCATAAAAAGTGAAAGGACTAACGCAGTGCACTGTAGGTATTACTGAGTTGATATGTATCGAATGTAGCAGTTAAGCAGCAAGCACATTATCGCGGGCCGCTACCGTCAAGACGTACTACAATATGAGCTGGAACAGTGAATTCATGTTTTATTCGACGATTACGTGTAATGTCCGTAATGATACTAATGTGCGTATCGAATTGCCAGAGTTAGCTTTCTGCGTGAACACTTAGTGTCATGATCACTCCTGCGTTTGCCAGTTGCATTTAGCCGCTGTAGCCTTTAAAAGGTAGTCTAGTTTTGCTCACGATTACGACTTTACATATCGACAGTGTGGTCACATGAGAGCCAACACGCAAAAGCACAACCGGCGCGTTTGTAAAAGGTAACACATCTGCAGTTAATGTCAGCGAATGATGATAAAGGCTTGCTTAATGTTACCTACGGTGCGAGCGACGTGTACTCTGTCTAATCGACGTATCTTATCGCCGACTGTACTATTTCGCGTAATCTTTAAATCTAAGCGTCACCTTGTGCTTGTCAACAGTGTCAGTGGATGTTTATTCTAAATGGATCCGCGAATTGCACTGACCGCTCGTGGAATTCGTCTAGGAAACGGAGTTGTACGTTTTTGTTTAATTTATGATGTAGGGCATACTGGCGCCAAAAAAAAGAACGGGAAATAATGACGCTTCGAAACCACTCAGCTGATCCAAACAGTGGCCCCCGGGAACACTAACTAGATGGAAATTGTATAGAGGTCGTCGTAGCTAAAGACAAAGTTCATGACTTAAATAATTACTCAGTAATATGTTACAACGCTGATGATGATGATGATGATGTTACAACGTGTCATACGCACTTGATTTGAGAATTGCTGGTAAGCGCAGGCGGAGCGTTAAAGCGTGAGGCTCCCGTGCTCGTCGCGGCGACTGCTGCGGCGTACATACTTTTCCCATGAGCACTTGCACGCCCGTTGGCGGCGCGTGCGCTTGAAAAAAGGTCTATTGCCACCATAGGTCGGCAGAACTTGTGGAGCTCACTCAGACTCACTCATGAAATATATTTTGCGCTTAGGACTCACTCGTACTCAGACTCACCAAACTTTTCCTGAGCCGGACTCACTCAGACTCACACTCACGAAAATTTTTTTTAACCGGACTCACTCAGACTCACACTCACGAAAATTTTTTTTTCAACCGGACTCACTCAGACTCAAACTCACCGGAACATCACTCACCCGGACTCACTCAGATTCAGACGCAAAACTCGATCTGAGTCTGAGTGAGTCCGAGTGAGTCGACTCATGAGTGCGTTAGCCTAGAATTAGCTTCTTCGACCATGGTGTCAATGCGCTTTAACACAAATATTTCACGTAATCAGGGATCTTGGTGCCTTTTGATATAGTACGCTCGAATACGAGTTACGTTTGCTCGCAAACAAGTAAGGTCATTTTTATTGAAAGAGATGACAACATAATATATATTTATCAATAATGTCCCTGGAAGAGCTGGCGGGAGGGGGGGGGGTCACGGCACCCCCCTACGTAATTCACGCCTCTGATCAATAAATATTGAAATGGTGTATGAACGATACTACTTTGGAATACGTGTGAGTATGTCAATCCAGATAAGGCTGATAGTAAGGCTGAAGATGAAGGGATAGGACCATAGGTCGGCAAAAAAAAGTGGAACTCACTCAGACTCACTCAAGAAATATATCTTGCGCTTTGGACTCACTCGGACTCCGACTCATCAAAATTTTCCTGAGCCGGACTCACTCTGACTCACACTCACGAAAATTTTTTTCAGCCGGACTCACTCGGACTCACACTCACCAGAATATTACACACCCGGACTCACTCAGACTCAGACTCACGGCTTGATCTGAGTCTGAGTGAGTCCGAGTGAGTCGACTCATGAGTGAGTCCGCCGACCATGATCGATTGCCACTTCTTTCCTTCATATGTAGATGGTGGCTGATACCAGCCTACTGAGAATATATTTTCTTTGTGTTATCAATTCTCGGCTTTCATTCGCTCTTCGTACCACAAGTGGCGTTCGCTGGAGCGCTAAAAGGACCTACCCTCAAATTACCCGTGCTTGCGTGGTGCGTTCCGGGGGCCGATAGATCAGCCCTTGGAATTGCCTCCCCGTAAACGGGTTTCGTGACAAAGCGAATACACTGAGGTAGTACCGAACTAAAGAACTTTTGCGGAGTAATGTAGTGGAGATATTTCATCAATGGAACTGTTAAGGAGGCGGTCCTACTCTAGCGGCACGCACTCCTCATTTGAGTATTCGTATATTGACCCACAGTGCTTGCCGTGCTCATTGAAAGAATATGAACTTTATTGGATTTTCTTAGAAAGCTTACGTTCTCAGCTTTCTAATGATACCTAATATAATCGCCTACTCCTAAGCATTACCTTATTGCAATAAAAGCAGTGTGAGCATGAAACAACGTTTTTGCTGCAGAAGCCTCCGTTGTACTGCGAGTACAGCAAAACTGTTCAACATAACGAAATGAAATTTACTGTGCCTCTTAATGAAGGATTATGCAATGTTTATAGGAAAAGATATTGCGTGTCAAGTAATTACAAATTTATGCAGGTTCTAATAAAAATGGGAAAACAATGAAAGTTTATGAGTGAAAAACATTTTTTTCTTTTAAGTGTAGAAGCGCAATATTTAATGGGTTTTGAGGCTACAATGTACTTTATGTCTGCACACAGTTGTTTTACATTCTGATGAAAAGTTGGTGAATTATTATTACTTCAATTCCGCAACTTATGGTTCTACTTGGTCAGGAATTACCGACGAGGGAACAAAACTATTCTAGCTGAATCCCTGAAATCTACAACCATCAAGTAGTAAGCCGTTCTCTAGAAATCTATCCAGAGAAAACTGCGTTAGATTAAATGCGAAATATTTCTTAGCGAACTGCAAGAACTTGGGCTGTTTCTATCTATCTATCTATCTATCTATCTATCTATCTATCTATCTATCTATCTATCTATCTATCTATCTATCTATCTATCTATCTATCTATCTATCTATCTATCTATCTATCTATCTATCTATCTATCTATCTATCTATCTATCTATCTATCTATCTATCTATCTATCTATCTATCTATCTATCTATTCGCTTACGTCTAGGTGCTCTCGTGGTAGTCTCCTTTACTTGACACCCACCAAAATATGCATGGAGGGGCATTAGCGTATGATGAACACAATTAACAGGTCATTTCATAAATATCGTAATGTTTCAATTTATATGGATATATCTCTTGACTGCCCGTACTGTGGGTGGCTGTGCACATTTAAGCACATGATGTGGTACTGCCCCCCACATACCCGAAGGAACTCAAAGCGCAAATCCTCCCGAGACAGGACTTTTCTTCCGCCCTCAAAAGCACGGATCGTCACCGTCAGCTTCGGGCAATCCAAGGGGCCCATGATGCCGCGGGCAGGTACTCCCTGCCTGTTCCAACGTGGGAGCGGCAAGCAGGGGGGTCGGGTTAAAACCCGGCTGTCCTCCCTCTGTGCTCAATAAAGTTATTTATCTATCTATCTAACTCGTCGCGTACGTCATCAAACCCTTTCTTTCAGTCACGTGTGGCACATACCCGCATATCACTGCCCAGGCAATGTGGGTATGAGCCACAGGTGATTGACGCTTCGCCGCAAACCGGGAACGGCGATAACAGACTTTCAAAAAACTTTACGGGGTCGCGTTATCAACTTGTATAGCAGGTGTGACTCAGCAAGCTATGGTCAGTTGAAAGAGAAGAGTGTTTTCGGCACCACATTGGTTGAGCTGAAGGGTGTAAATAAGTACAATTCGGCCTCCGCTTTGCCTCATTCTTGCTAAGACAACTAGGGAATGCCGCCTTCCAGCGCTTCACCAACATAGCCAAAAGAAACGCTTTGATGTTGCTATCGCAAAAGAATCTGCTTGGGGATCTTCTACAACTCTTTTTTTTTTCTATGATTTGGCTTGAAGTTTTTTGAAAAACATTCGAGAAATATTCGAAAATAATTTGATTCGATTTGCACCACTTCAACTTTAATTTGTGAATTCGCTTCGCACCCAAAATTTTACTATTCGCACAGCTCTACTTATAATCTCTGACGTGCTGCCTTAAGTCTACGTTTGTTTTATGCGACGATACTTCACAGTTAAAAAAAAGGTTGTATTTGTGCTGGCTCTTGCCTAGCTCCCCGGCTCCAGTCCTTAGTTCACCTTGCTGCGATGCTGTCGAAAAAATTACTGGGAAAAAGGCATTTAAAGCTGTTTGGATATGTGCATGACTTCGATTTTTTGAGCGATCTGATCACCTAGACCCTGAGTTGAACGACCCTTTGCAAGTAATTAGACAATACCTTAAACCCTGAGAAGTAACATATGAACTAGCACAGAATGGCACTATGATATTTTTGGACCTACGCTTTTTTGCTCTACAGTGGTCACTCTTGTTGGTATTATGAACCACGTGTAAGTGATGCTCTGCTCCCGTACCACACAGCACATTCCCAGTCAGTTGAGATGACGATTACGCACCTATTTATGGAGAATGCTCTAAAGAAGTGGTCATGTCGCCATATCATCGCTTCAACTTTGACAAACAAAGACCAGTTTTCGAATATGCTTGTACTCTTTGGGACCCATCACAGGCAGGTCTGATTAATAAATTAGAGAAAGTTCAAAACAGAGCAGCCAGGTTTGTCTTGAGTCGGTATGGAAAAAATCACAGTTGTACCGAAATGAAAAAAGAGTTAAACTGGGATTCAAGAAAAATGCGTGATAAACGTGGACGAAGAGACACGGGAACAGCACAAGTGCAAACATTGAAAAGAGCCCAGCGAACTAGTAATATAACTTAGAAGAATGGACTGTTGGGCGAGTTGGTATTCCATGTTTCAAGAAAAATGCGCATTCTTTGTCCACATTTATCGCGCATTTTTCTTGAAACATGGAATACCAACTGGCCTTACAGTTCATTCTTCTAAGTTAAACTGGGAGTCGCTGTCGTCCCGACGTCAGAAATTGCGTTTGAAGCTCTAATATCAGATATTTAATAAAAAAACGGGAATTGACACAGACATCTACTTCAGAGAGCCAGATTATATATCTGAACGTACAGATCACATATACAAAATAAGGCCATGCCGGGCCAGGACAAACCTGCACGGTATTTCGTTTTTTGTGAAAACTATCATTCAATGGAGTAGTCTGCTCTCTGAGCAAGTGTGCAATGTCAATGAAGATGCATTATTTTCAAGTTTGTAGCCCCCCTGCTGTAAGGCCTCTGGGCAAAGCGGGGATGTGTACGAATAAATAATACAGGTTGCTCGACGCTGTAATTACCCAGCCATTTTTTCGCCACTGTGGCTGAACGTCTTCTGACATATAGCACATGTGGGACCGAAGTGCGGCCAGAACGGTTGGACATAGGCATCGCACAAGGGTCATTACACGCCAAACGTCCCAGCCATTTCGGCGACCATCTAAAATGCATTCGAAAGAAATCGTGCTGATTTGCTGCATTGAAAAGAGTGAACTGCTAGAGTATTTCGGATAGGAAAAATTTTTTGGTCACGTGGGTGCCTTCCGAATTTACCTCAACGGCTATCTTCCAATTTGGTCATACGAGAGCTTCCTGGTTGAAGTTCCCCATTGTTATCAATGGGGAAACGTCAAAAATTATTTTCTTCCTTAAAACAAAAATTGTGATAATAAAACTTGCCATATAAGAAGACGTCTTCATTTGCTTTCGATTGAGGTATAAAGCTGATTTTTAATTGGAGCACCACAGGGTGGAAATTGCGTCTCAATGCGGGAAAAAATCACGATTTTCTGAAATTCGTCATTTTTTATCGTAATGTTTAGAAACTTGGAGGGTCTGAAAATATTTTTTTTTGCACAAAACATACCTTCCGTAGACTAAGTATTCATGAATCAGATATTGATACAATGCGCAATAGTGCAATGAAGAAAAATGCAAACATAGAACATTTTGGCTAAATTCTTGGAGGTGTATATGGCAGAAACATTGCGCTAAGATTATTGACTTTTAAACACCTTACGCAAACGCCTTTGATTAATATGCAAACCATATTTCTTGTAGAAACAAAAAAGCTAAACTCTTACAATACATTTTCTCACAAACAACATCCAGAGGACATTCTGAGAAATTCGGAAGGTACCCACGTGACCAAAATTTTTTTTCTCTCCGAAATCCTCGAGCAGGTCACTCTTTTCAATGCAGCAAATCAGCACTATTTTTTTCGAATGCATTTAGGATGGTTGCCAAAATGGCTGGGACATTTGGCGTGGAAAGATCCACAAGGGTGTCACCATACGTGGACATCATTCGCCTTAATATGACGAATACTGCTCAGCGAACTAGCCGGTGTGTATTTTCTTCAGCGATAAACAAGCTGAAAAGGCTTTACAAGATCACAACATCAAATGGAAATGAAAATCTTGGTTGCGAAACGAATCGCAAAACAAGTTTGTAGATTGCGGCGAGTGTGTGGTTTATTGTCTGTCGTTGCCATGTAGTCGCAGGTACGTCAGACCGATGGACTGCGTGAATAGGCTCGCAATGTCAAACAAAATAGCGCAGCTTGCACTACATCGCGCAAGGTCGAGTCAGAGAGTGGTGGTGGGCACCTAGCTGGTCTTGGCTTGGCTAAGCTTTTATCCCATCACCTGTCCGTTTCCAACTTCTTGCAACCGCGCGCTATGCTTGATTTATTTTCTCTTTTTTTATGTTTTGTATACCTGTCTCTTTCTCTAGATGTCTATTTGTTTATCTGTCTTTTTATCTCTTTTTTTTCTGTACTCGTTCTAGCCTCCTCCTTTCACTCCTCATTACCTGCACACCTGCCCCCCTAAAAATAACTTCCCTTTCTGACTCCCTTGCTATACTTGCTATACGACCGGCTGCGAGGATCGCCGCCGCACCTCTCTAGCGGCCCTGATCTGCTTCCTACAAGACGCGAACCTGATCGAGCGGCTTTTCTAAGCCGCTCGACCCGGTAAACCAGACGCTTCTCCCTTCCTCCCATCCTCTTCTCTCTTCCTATCTCCTTCATTCCCCACCCCCCACGAGTGTTTTGGTTGAGGTGTCCTTAACAGAGACAGTTATCGAGCACTCTTCCCCCATTTCCCTCAATTTCCTCTTTCTTCCCTCTTAAGAATCACTCACAATGCTACACCCTGCTAACGTGCATGGATAGCTGAGTGCTTCCAACGCTCGCCTAGGGCACCTGGGGACGCGGGCTTGAGTCCCAACTCACCGAAAAAATTTGTTTTTGTAAAGAATTTTTCTCTTTCTCTCTTTATTTCTCTGTCTTTGTGCTCGTTCGCTCGCCCAAAAAAGTTATCGCGTCCCGTGGCGGACAAATCGGTGCACGTGTTTTGGGAGCGAGACAGAAGGGGAAGGCGATGAAGAGAGTGCGTGTCGGTTCAAGATGATGATAATTTTTTTTGCTACACGACACTACAAACATCGACCGTAACATAATAATAATAATGTCTGAGGATTTACGTGCCAAACCTACGATGGGATAATCAGGCACGCCGTAGTAGAGGGCACCGAGAATTTAGACCATCTGGTGTTCTGTAACGTGCACTGACATCACACAGTGCACGGGCCTCTAGCATTGCGCCTCTCTCGAAATGTTTCGCCTCTTTCGTCTCTCTCGGGATTGAACGCGCGACCTTCAGTTAAGCAGCCAAGCACCATAACCACTGCTCCACCGCGGCGCACTGTAACAGCTCTGCTGTAAAACGCGACAGCCAGTTTTCTCGCAATGCTCTGCAAGAAATGCGGTTTTGTTCGTTTGTTCAACACAGGGAGAAATGTGAGACCAAACAGGAATCAAGTACCGCGTAATATTATAGAAGTAGGTAAGATTGCAAAAGTAAAGGACAAGTGCACTGGCACGCGGCTATCAGGCTGACCGCAAAATAGTTCGATTTATTCATTGAGCCAGGATCAACTGCCGGTAATGTTTCGTTGTATTGTTTGGTTATTTCCGCACAGTGGATGTGCTCAATTATTGCTTTTTTATGTATGTGCATAAGGCTAAGCAGTATCGGGATTTCAGAAAGAGATTGTAAGAAGTAGCACTGTGTGGACGCGTTCTATGTTTCCGTTTCCTGTGCCCTTTCACATTTCTGAAAAAAGGAAAAGAAAAACACGGGAAGTAATTGATTACTCGAGAGTAATCAATTACTTCCCATGTTTTTCTTCCTTTTTTGAGTAATATTTCCATTCGTTATAGAGTAATATTTCAATTACGTTTGAAGGCTGTAAATTTAATTGTAAGTGGTTATTGTTTTCGGTAACGTGTATACGCGTGCGCATGGGGGTGGCAGGGGGGGGGGGGTGGCTTCCTTACTCACCTAAATGTCAGTGTGCAACGTCTGCTCCATACCGATGATCAGTCGACGAAGTCCCATAATTGTTTAAAGGCCAACTCCGGGGATTTTTCTATACCAATAGAGCTCAGTGAAATGCGCTGTGTACGTTCCTTTGCGCGTTTCCTCCATTTATGCGAAACTACTTACTGGAGGGGTACGCAGATTTTTCACAAATAAATTTTTATTGATGCCTTCAATCGCCCACCTACTCTTTCACAGTTAGTGGCAACATTGTGCGTATCATCATGTGTGGCAAAGCGACGTAACGGATGCAACCGAGGCGCCACTACCTTGTACACTGTCCGCCAGGAAACGATCGGGTGTGTTTGGCCACGTCTCGCTGTGCACGTCTCGCTGTTTAGACGTGCCAAATTGTGGGCGGGCAGGTGTGCGATGAGCGATGAGGGGTGATGCGTTGTGGGCTGCACACGTATCCCCGTATAATTTCGCTAACAGTCACCCAACACTCGCAAGTAGCCATTATCCTTCGTCTGGATATTAAAGTGTTTTAGGTGGGAGTGGCGCTTTACTGGACGGACAGCACAGTAATACCGTACCCGCTGAAGAGTGTACATGCGCGAACTTACCCTAACGTACACCGTGTACACCGTGTGCGAGTCCAGCGTGACCGTGTCCATCCGTATATGGCAAGCTGAGCATAGTGCGAATATTATGGCACGTGCTTGGCTTATAGTAAATTTCATCGATCCTATCCACGGTATGTCAAAAGCTGCTACCGATAAACTTACGCACTCTTCCCACAACGACATTAAAAAGCTTCAGTTTCTCCGCAAACATCTGAGCGTCAGCATTTTACCAGATCTCGGCAGCCACAAGCTAGAGCTTGAGTGGCTTGGACAAGTAGTACCATCTGGCGGTGTATTACGCTAACAGTAAAGCACATAAACAAATAAGTTTGTTTTGCATCATCGAAGGATGATGGCTGTTCTAGTTGACCTCCAAGTTCGCCCGAATCGCAGCTGTCACTGTTCGACAGCTCCGAGGCACGTGGTCGGTCACTCACAGACACGTTAGGGCTTCTGCGACGTAGTCACCTTTCTGTTGAGCGTCTGCTATTCGCGGTTTTCTCACTTCTCACATTTTGCGCTAGCAGGACAGGCATATGCTTTGCACAATTTCCGGTTTTTTACCATCTTCTACGTCACGGGAATACCACTGCAGGGTTCGGTATCGGTGTTGTGCTCCAATGTTTATTTGTGGTTATTTCCCAATTTGGGTAGTATTTTCACAATCAGGCCCGTGACAGCAGCGTTTGAGGAGCATAAAAGCATTATTAGTTCAACATGGTGAAAAAAACTTAGACACTTGAGCTATGCCATCAAGAGTAGAACGCTATAGCTTAATCAGGCCCCATGCGCATCGCCTTCTCAATTGCTAGCCTTGCTTCGGTTGTCGGTGCATGCCTCTACCGTGCCGCAACGAAATGAAGTACTGTGCGCGAAACATTGGCCTCTTAAAACTATTTAGACTGCCTACTGCAAGTACAGTTGTTAAGTGCCCACAAGGCCATAATTCTTGCTTTTGCGAATCAGCGAAGGCCCTCTACGCGTCCGTAAGACAACACGCAAATCTACGTAGCTGCTCCGTTTGTTGATGCTTTTGCAGCTGATGATGATTAAATATGAGTGAGCACTTCGTGATGGTGGGCCTTTAAAACACCCACTCGCAGCTATTCGCATGTTTTGACATCTGGCGCGATTCTACGTTTCTGCCACGTAATCTTACATGCGTTAAGGAGACTCCTTCTACTACATGACAATCACATAATGTTTTTTTCCCAAGCAGTTTCAAGCAATAACATTGCTTTGTCTGTCGTAGGACCCCTGCTTGATGTACAGACGGGCCGGGTTTGATTCGCACTCCAGCAAAAGCTTTTTTTTTCTCATTTATTCTATTTCCTTGCTTGCGCTACATCACATTCATTTAGTGCTTTTTTCTGAAGAATTTTCAAGCAGTACCGTGGATTATACTGGTTGTAAAACGCGGCTCGTCCTCATAAAGTTATCAGGAAACGAATCAATGTACAACGTTCTGTGCGGCAAGACGGTCTTCTGGCTTCTCTGCTATTTTCAATTTATATAGAGTCATTTTACTTGAAAGCCATATGAAGTAATAACATAAAAGGGTACAAACTACAAGAAGCTGAAGTAAGGTTACCGGCATACGCCGATGATACAGCTGTGTTTTGTAAAGATACAAAAGTGTCGCTGGAACCGCCAAAACCGTGAACCTTTATTGGAAAGGGAGTGGCAGTTTGGTCAACTGGAGCAAGTGCGTGGGTTACTGGCGCGGTGATGGTTGGTTGGTTGGTTCCTTTGTGTGTTGGCGCAACCCACCTCAGGGGGTAGGCCATGAATCGAACGGTGTCTTGCTTAAGAAACAAATTCATTCGGGTCACAGGTGGTGAATCGCCTGTGACCCGAGACTTCTTTTTTCGTTATTTCATGAACTGCTACTCCTTGTGGTACTCAGGCGTCCCACTGGAATATTACTGTGAAAGTGAACCGTAGTGGCGGCGTCAGGACGCTTCACTGCGAGAAAGGGCTCAGCAATTCAAAGGTTTTAGTCTCTCAATTTTCGCAGAGCAACCTTTCGTAGCATATTTTTGGTCAGTAAGCTCCCGTACGTGCTTCAAATATGGTATTGTTCGCGTGTAAATGTGCAAAAGCTTCACCGAGTATTTGCTGATTATTGTGGGGTTCTTCTTCGGAGTGAGCAGGTAGAACCAACTATTTCAGGTGTGCTCGCTCCGGTGGGCTTGTGTGTCATTTGCATCTGCGTCAGTTGGTTAACCGGTTCATGTTCTTCCGTAATAATCGAGACCCATTCATAAGTACTGTTAAGCAGCTTGGGAGGATGCTGCCAGAATTTGTGGTGTCATCTGGCAACATGAACGCAACCGTTAGAGGTCACCTGAAAGAAGTTGTTAATTCATGTCTCTTTTTAAAAACACGCTTTTCATTCGAAGATCTCTGTACTGTTTCCCGTTATACAAAGATCTAACAGATACCGTTGTACCTGTTCCTTTTTATAGAGCAATGTACAGTGTAGGCCCAGGTCAGAATGCCTTAAGCCGTGTAAAAATATTGGGGTAACACCTGGGGAGAAACCTTTTTTCTTCAAATTACACACTTGAACATTACCTGAACATTACCTGTTAAAACATGGATGCAGAAAAAAGGGTCTATTTTTTCCCTGGGGAGACAATCCTTTTCTCCGCTGGAAGCCGGAGACAGTAGAACATGTTTTTCTTTACTGCTGGGATGCGGTCATTTTTGGGACGTTCTACAACGGGCTTACTAAAAGCATTGGCCCCTTGATGCCTACGGTATTGGATTTCTCCTAGTTGCAAACGAGGAAGGGGCACCATTCCATCTTGTTATGTTACTGGGCCTGCATAGCATATGGCAATTTAGAATGGCGGTGCGCCATGCTCATATAATTCACGTCTGGTTAGACAGTACTTTCTGGAATTTGTATGTTCATTTGTGGAAACATAAAAGGTCCAACAAGATGTACCTGAGTGGCTTCATGAAGTAGAAAGCCTTCTACAGAAGAAGCGATTTTGAAAACCCTGTAATGCCTGATACATGTGTCGCTATT
This sequence comes from Rhipicephalus appendiculatus, assembly GCA_030522465.1. Taxonomy (NCBI): domain Eukaryota; kingdom Metazoa; phylum Arthropoda; class Arachnida; order Ixodida; family Ixodidae; genus Rhipicephalus; species Rhipicephalus appendiculatus. The sequence continues at coordinate 13,505 of JALIZH010031382.1, read as the reverse complement.
TTTTGTATATATTTGTTTGTGAATGCTGTAAGTATGTACACAGGCAATAAACACAAGGAAAAATGTACCGTGGCTTTGTGGTTGAACACCGGCCTGCCACGCAGGCGGCATGGGTTCCATTCTCTCTCGAAGCGAACCTCTTTATTATTTATTTGATTTGCACATTTCTCAGCTTTTTGGTCACGGCCACGAACGACACCGACACCTACGGTCACAACGAACGACACCGACACCTACACCGGAATTTCTGCGAACCGAGTTCTTTAACACTGTCGCGTTAAAATTATGGCAGCTTCGCACTAGTGGTGCCAAGCCTGGAGGAAGAACGCAGATGGGTGGCGTTCTTTTCTGCCGGTTTCTTGTATCTCTTTTTTGCATCTGTTTCTTTCCAATCCGTCCTTTCTATATCTTTATTTCTATCTATATATTTCATTCTCTTGTGCACTCTTTCTATACTCTCTCTCTTCCCCTGTTTGCATATTTCAGTCTCTTTTTATGTTTCTCTTTTTTCTCTCTTTCTTTCTCTTTCTGTCTTGCTCTCTGTTTTTATGACGTCTTTCTCGTGTCTGTTTCTATATATTTCTCTCACTTTGTATGTTTATATCTCTCTATTTCTTTTATTTCCTTCATTTCTCTGTTGTTATTTCTTTGTATCGTTTTGTTTCTCTACGTCTTTTTCTCTATATTTCTCTCTCTCTCTCTCTCTTCCACCTGCTTGTTTTCATGGGAAAATCGCACCTTCTTCACACGGCAGAGGGGCTTGACTAACTGCTATGATGCATACCGACTTCACGAGTTTTCTAGTGACACCTTACACGCTATAGTAAGCTACAACAGCATCACTATTAAGAATCGCCGGAGTTGGCCTTTAGAGAGCACGGTTATGGTCAGGCGGATTTTTGTCGATCATGGCGGCTGAAGGCTCCTCATGCATTCCAAGACCTGTTTATTTCCCATCTTTACTCCCAGAAGCCAGAGACCAAAGGCTTGCTTGCTTGCTTGATCCTTGTCTTGGCACTTACCCACTTCGGGGGATTGGCCATGAACCGGCGGTTAATATAGTGATATGGATTAAACTTTAGACGATGAAGAAAAACTAATCGGTTGACTGGGGAATATAGAAAAAAAGGAATTTTTTTTTGAGACGCTTAATTTATGTGCCAAGGCAGGGCACTGCGAGAACCATGTCATCGCTTCATTCTTCTTTTAACGCAATAGCGTTAAAGAGCTCGTTTCGCAGAAATTCCGGCGTCGGCGTCGTTCGTTGTGAGCGAAAAATCATCATCTTGTCCGTGACCGAAAAATCATCATCTTGTCCGCGACCGAAAAATCGAGAAAGATGCAAATAAAATAAATAATAAATATTTCGGGTCCGAGTGAGGATCGAACCCGGGTCGTCTGCGTGGCAAGCAGGTGTTCTACCACACAGCCATGCCTCTGCTTGGATATACTGTGAAAATAACTTCCTCTGCTTGGAAATGCAGTGAAAATAACTTCCATGCTTCGCAAATGCAAGCGTCCTTTATATAGGCGTCGCAATATAACATTTAATATCCCAGGAATATTGCGTGGTACAAGCGTAAATTGCCATCGGGCGTCAGAATATGTGACTATCATAACGATTCCATGGTTTAAAGCCAGCCACCCATTACAAACGGCACACACCTTACTGCGCGTATTCCCTTAACACCACGTAGTGGGTGCATAGCAAGTTCGAAAACATTTCCCACATTTGCCGCGCATAATTTCTCCTGGTTTAAAGCATAATACCCATTACATAGTATGCACTAAGTGATTGAAGTACGCAGTAGGGACGGAATATCGCTATCGCGTTCAACTCTTAAAGGCGAAGCTTAAGGGTCCCCCAATTTTTTTAATCCCTTGTGCACGACGTTGTCTTGCAGACTCGACCATAGCGCGTGGGGGGAGGCGGACGGGGGGGGGGGGGGTAACGCTGCGATGAAACTGAGGCACTCTTAATGGCGAACCTTGTGCAAGCCTATGGTCAAGTGTGCAAGTCAGGTAAGGGCACGCAAACGGAAACCTTAGCACCGCTGTTGATGCCAGGTCAACACACAGCTTCATTCGCCAATTTGTTAGCCTCCACTACCACTTTATTACCACATAGGCAAGACGTAAGGGAAACAAAAGAAACAGTAGAGACGGCCATACGACCACAATGCTGTTGGCTTATTTTCGCTTCTGAGCATAGGCGAACGAAGGGGGGGTGGCGGGGGAGACAAAAAGCACCGCCCCCCCCCCGGTCACCTGAGATGGAGGGGGGGCGCAAAGTTTGCCCCCATACATTGACTTAATAGGGAGGGGGGCGCTGCGACAAACCTTCGCCCCTACCTGAAGGGGAACCCTGCGCACGCCTATGCTTCCGAGGTAGGGTACAAGGCTCAGGTCTGAAAATTTTGGTACCGCGCACAATAGACGGGGACACACAGAAAGAAAACACTATTATTTTCAAACATGATTTCATACTAACTCGCCCGGCTATCATTCTTACATTAACAAGGCTCACCGAGTGCAAAGGTTGTGTTAAATTCCGACATTTAAAAGAAAAGCAATGCCAGGCAAACTTGCATTATTCCACAAGTTTGCGCATGAGAGGCGTATTTAGAAAATGCTCTGCCAATATCCAGATATCATGAAATTGAAGTTACAAATACCATCATTCTTGCTGTACAAGTTGAACAGCTGCCTGAACAAAACACTGTATGAAGTTTACAGACGTGAAAGTGTCATATTTCAACCACTTATGAAATTGTTTAGGAGGTGGAGGAAAAAAAAGTAAGAGAGAAGGCAGGGAGGTTAACCAGGCACATGCCTGGTTGGCTACCCTACGCTGGGGGAATGGGAAAGGGGAGCATAAAGATGAGAGAGCGAAAAGAGAAGGGAAGGAGAGAAGAAAATGGTCAGTAACTGAGCTGACGCGTAGGTAGCGGCAGCACCGTACAAAAGTCAAAGGCGTTCACATAGGCCCGTAGTCCTCAAAAAACACAAAAGGGCTTTGACTGCCTTGTGAGCCGACGAAAGGCGAGGACGGTGCTCCAGGAGCATCTGCACGGAGAGCGGCCGATCGTCCAATCGTCGCAACGCGTCAGAAAGTTTTCGTCTCTCAGAGGCAAAACGAGGGCAACGGCATAGCAAATGATCGATGTCTTCTTCGGTACCGCAGACCTCGCATGCCGCACTGTCGGTCACTCCAATTAGAGTTGTGTAGGCCTTCGTGAAGGCAACCCCCAACCAAAGCCGACACAGAAGCGAAGCTTCACTTCTACGAAGTCCGGATGTAGGTCGGAGTTCCAGTTGAGGGTTTATTTGGTGGAGTCTCGTATGTCGTATGCTTGGTGTGTTCCACCCCAGGAGAAATAGTCTTCGTGCCAGGTGACCAAGCTGCCTTGCAGCGTCTGTTCTTGAGAGAGGAATAGGAAAAGTGTGTTCTTCTTGATGGGATGAGCGAGCGGCGTTGTCTGCGGAATCATTGCCACTGATCCCACAATGACCAGGTAGCCATTGAAAATTAACCTCGTGGCCTGCTTCTTTGACGTGGTGATGAAGTTTGACAATTTCGTACGTGAGCTGTTCGTTGCAACCTCGTCGGAGAACTGACTTCATGCACTGTAAGGCCGGTTTCGCGTCGGAAATCACAGCCCATTTGCTCGGTCTCTGGGATGCGATGTACTCTAGGGCACCGTGCAGAGCCGCAAGTTCTGCCGCCGTAGACGTAGTGACATGTGACAGCTCGATTCGCAGGGTTATTCCTCGAGCTGGTATCACCACCGCACCGCCAGAACTGGACACTGTGGTCGAGCCATCGGTATAGATGTGCACGTGGTTACTATAAGTTTCGGGCAAGAGGAGTAGGCTGCATTGTTTTAGAGCTGGCGCAGGTAAATTTGATTTCTTCTGCACTCCTGGAACTGTAAGACGTACTTGTGGAAGGATCAGGCACCACGGATGATACACCGGCTTCTCCGCAGGCGTATAACCTGACGTAAACGATGCCCGATGCGCACAGACAATTGAACTAAATGTTGTACGGGGCCTATCAGCAGCGAGGCTCGCCAAGTGGTGGGTAGGGTTCCTAGCATAATGCCGGAGGTAAGTACGCTTCGTTTCAACAGTGATGTGCGCCATGATTTGGTAGTCCTGAGCAATGGCAATGGTTTCAGCCGTCGATGCGCCGCGTGGTACACCTGAGAGCCTGAGCTTGAATGCCTTGGAGTGTGCGCAGGTTAGTTTTGCACGTGTTGGATATTACAGGCAGGCTGTATCGCAGGAATCCAATAAAAAATACCCTGTACAGCTGTAACATAGACTGTAGAGACACTCCCCAAGTTTTTCCTGCAAGGAACCTGAACAAGTTATAAATGACAGTCAAGCGCTTTTTCACGTAGATCACGTGTGGGGTCCAAGACAGGTCTCGGTCGATTATGACTCCCAAGAACCTGAGACTCCGGCTGGATGACACGAATTGCCAGTTAATTGATATGCCGTAAGCGGACATTGGCTTTCTGGTGAATGCCGCGACCGCACACTTTTCACTTAATGTGATGTCACTGATGCTGCCTTCTGAAGCCGAGTCACACCTGACGTCTATAGACAGATGTCGTCAGCATAAATGGAAAGTCGTACGCTGCTTGGCCGCTTGTCGACCAGTCCAGTGAGTGTTAGGTTGAACAAAGTCGGACTTAGCCCTCCGCTTTGCGGGACTCCTCGGCTGCCGTAATACTCGGGTGTCGGGCCCTTCTCTGTCGGCCCGTGGAATGATCTATTCTGTAAGTAACTGTGTATCCACATATCAATCTTGCCACCAAGCCCTGCTGCTTCTAGCGCGTTGAGGATGGCTTCGTGTGTGACATTGTCGTAAGCCCCTTTAACGTCAAGAAACCGAGGAGCAGATAGTCGTTTTCAGGCCTTCTGATGTTCGACATATGCATAGGCGGAGTTTTCATTTTCCCGGTTATATACACACACACACACACATACACACACACACACACACACACACACACACACACACACACATGTATATATATATATATATATATATATATATATATATATATATATATATATACATATATATATATATATATATATATATATATATATACACGTAGGAAACAAAGCGGCCCGGAACAGTTTTTCCTACGTGCGTTATATCATTTTCTGAACCTATATATATATATATATATATATAGAGAGAGAGAGAGAGAGAGTTCGACTCCCAAATTGACGAATTCAATATCATTTTAGTCTCTTAGGTGCCGACACCGCGATATCATTATGAATATCTCTACACTCGAGATTTATTTTTCAAATTACTCAAAGGCGTTGATCTACCTCATAACGCCTGGATCAAAGCAAAAAAAAAAAATGCCGCATAGGCTGCAACTCACATCACATGAAATCGATTCCCACAATGCGTGGGATCTGCCGAATTTTTTTCATTAACATGCTTTACTTCCTTTGTTATACCATGCACCGGACAGGAAAGAGCGGGCTAATGCTTGCACAGAAAGCTTTAATTATGCCTGTGAATTCAATTTAAGATGGCCAAAAATAATTCTCAGATGGTAGAAAATACCATTAGAGACCTTTCGCGAAGCTGGAATTACAAATTTTTCCGCCGAAGGTTGTTTTCTGGACCAGTATTTGAGTTGCTTTTTCGGTCACCGTTGCTAGTTGGCTGCAAATCCTTTTTTCTGGTGAATAAAAAATGCGTGCCATCTGTTGTCGGCACTTTTATAGGCAGTCATGTCGAACGGTACCAAGTTGTAGACCACCAAAAATTTACCCTGTTTTTATTGGCGAACAAGCCTGTGCGAAATAAACCATTCCCAGACTGTGTCGGGATTGCTTTGTGTTCTCAGTAGCATTTTTGTGCTTCGAAAACCAGTTCTACACGGTTCGAGACTAGCTTGTCATAGCTGAAGAGGGCTTCAGTCGTTTGTCAACATCCGTTTGAGGGGCATTTTTAACTGAATGTTTGACTTGTCACTGGTTCATGATCCCAATTTTAAAAGCGCCTGAAATGAAATAGAAGCGGGTATAAACCGCCCCTGTGAAATAGCTGCCTGACAGGACGGCCAACAGCCCGCTGTAAATGGATGGCGACCTAAGCCAAGCTCTTAATAGATATCCCGGGCCGACGCCAGGGTGGGCTCCGCACCCCATGAAGCGTCCGGGGGGGGGGGGGGGGGGCGAGCTCCTCAGCCCCCCCGTACTCTCCGCCTATGCATGTCACCAAGTCAACTACATTGTCGATTGATGAGCGGCCTCGTCGGAACCCGGCCATGGCATCTGGATATATTTCGTAAAACTCTAAGTACCATTCCAGACGCGTTAGAATCATTATCTCCATAACCTTTCCCACACAGCTCGCGAGGGCGATCGGGCGGTAGGAGGAAATGTCCAAAGGTGACTTGCCGGCTTTGAGAAGTGAAATCAGGCGACTTGACTTCCATTCCTGTGGAACCGTGCCGGTTTGCCAGGAGTCGTTGTATATCAGCAAGAGTACCTTCCGAGCTTCATCTCCTAGGTGGCGCAGAGCGCGGTAGGTGATGCCGTCAGGTCCTGGCGCCGAAGAGCGTCTACACAAAGCAAGTGCAGCGTTTAGTTCTTCCATTGAAAATGGACAATCCATTCGGGGATCACGGGAGGATAAAGAGCTGCCGGGCGTCCTCGTCTCCGTTGAATTTCACCCGCAGGCAATCCTTCGGCAGAAAGATTCTGCGACGTCAATCTCTTCGCAGCGTAGATGAAGTGCCAGAGCTTTAAATGGATGGCGCTGACCAAAGGTTGTACGAAGACCACGAACAGTTCTCCAGATAAGCGACAGAGGCTTTCTTGGATCGAAGGACTCGCAAAAAGTTACCCATCGCCGCGTAGCCAGCTTGCCCATGTAACGCTGTATTTTCTTTTGTGTGCGTCTAGCCAATCTCAAATCATCACTGGACTTTGTGCGTCTATAACGTCACTCTGCACGATGACGAATCGCTCGAAGTCTCTCGAGTTCAATGTCAATATCGGTGCGTGCTGAAACCACCGATATCGAACGCGTGGTGGAACGTAGGGCATTGTTTATTGCGTCCTCTAGGTTGAAGGGTGAGCCACCAACACAGCCTTCCATGATTAGCTTGTAATTTGGCCAGTCGGTGAACTGGACGGCTCTGGATGACTTGAGGCTTGGCAAACCGTGAATCTTCAGGTATGTTGGGATGTGGTCACTACCCCGCGTTTCCAAATCCTAAAACCAGTGCGCTCTTCTGGCGAACGAACGTGACACGAATGTAAGGTCCAGGCAACTGCTGTACGCTGATCCACGCAGATAAGTAGGGCTGCCATCATTCACCAGGCAAAGTTCGCATTCAGAGGCGAAGGACACCAACTTTCTACCTCTAGTGTTCAGCCTGGAGCTTCCCCACGAGTAGTGGGGAGCATTGAAGTCGCCTGTTATCACCCGCGGCTGGGGAGTCGATCTCAAAATTCCGCGCAGACGCTCGCAGTCAAGACGACTTGATGGAGATAAGTAAGCTCCGAGAAGAGTGAACGTGGTCTTGTTATTTTTCACTGTTAGGCAAACGTACTGGTTTTCTTCGTCGGGGGGTACAGTGTGGTGAACATACGTCAAGTCGCGCCGTATGAACAGACAAACCTTGCTGCGCTCTCTGTGGGTGGATGACATAAATCACTCACATCCGGACAGTCTGATAGGACCTGACAGGTTGGGTTCACAAATCACAATGATGGAGAACTGGTTCGTAAATACATACTACCTCGGACATGCCGAGGTAGTATGTAAATCGTACATGCGCGGCTTAAGCCCTCTGGCATTCCACTGAAAGACAGATGGGTTTTTGACCTCCTCTCGAAACGATTGCATCTCGTGGGCCATAGTTTTACCCTAGAGCTGCAAGCACCGGACTCAAAGTGTTCAGCACCTGCAGCGCGCTCTGCGCAGACGGGGGTCTTCATGTTGCCTAGGAGAATGCGCATTGCGCTCATAAGGGCCTGTAACATGGTTATCACTTGGCGATCCTCGGTCGTCTTTGCATCAGCGGTTCGTGAGGGCATCGAGGTTAGTGGGATACGATGCGATTCTGAATCAGGTTGCGTTCGTGGAAGTGAAGGCCACACTTAACGAGGTGCGAGTGTTGCCCCTGTCTTTGTTTTCGAAGTATCCGTCTTCGCAAAGCTTGGCGATCGGTGGCCAGTTGCTTTGACGGAAGATACCGTGTCTCTATCTCCAGATGCGGCGTTTCGTGATGATCTTCTGTGGCGATGCCGACGTCGTCTGACAGTAGCAGCAGCCTCTCAATGCTTTGAATTGTCACGCACCATACGTTTGAGTATCGCGTGCTCGTACCGCACTCGTGGGCAATCCTTAGATGACGCTTCATGAGCGCCAAGACAGTTAGGGCACTTTAACACAGTTGCTTGGCAGGTGTCTTCTGAATGAGGTTCAGCACACCGCGAGCACACAATATTGTTGGTACAGGCACCCTTTACGTGTCCTATCTTGAAACATTTGTAGCATTGAAGGGGCTTCAGTATGAATGGACGGACTGGGTGGCGAACGTGGCCAAGTTAGACTTGTGATGGAAGGCTGTCTCCCTCAAACACAAGCTTCAAGTAACGTGAATGACCGAGCCTTGCGATGTGCGTGATGAGGGCGCCTTCGGTAGTTGGCTTTATCAAGATCGGAAAAGTGTCAGTTGGGATGGAAGTGTCGACATCATAAATGACGCCCACACTGCCGCTACAGCCTGTGGGGATCACTGATCTCACTTTGACGTTGTTGATTTCCGTGACGTTCCGTAGGCTTTGCAGCGCACTACGGTGCAGAACATCTACTGCCAGGACATTCTTGCGTGAGTTGATCCTCAAGTCTTTAATCTCATTTGGCGCGAGTCCTTCGAGATATGCAGAGAGGACTTGCCTGTTGAGCAGTCGTAGATTGGCCGCAGGGTCTACGGCCATGAAGAGCATAGTGTGCGGCCAGCGCGGCGGTGTAGTCTTCACGGTGGAGACACTCGCCATAGACGACGTTCGTAGCAATATTCTTTTTGCATTTCGGCTCATGACAACTGTGAGGTCGTCGTCCGATGACTCGAAGCTGTCCGAGTAGAACTCCGTTGCCTCGCTGTCCGTGCCGCTTGAGGCGTTCCCATGTTTCCTTGCCGCTGCCGGACGTAACGGTTGTCCGCCAGGAAGGTCCTCAGAGGCTTCTTCATCCATTCTCGCAAGGAGGGACCGGCAGCTCCCAAAGATTGCAGGAAGACAAAGCGGAAAATTCGAGACACAGCTACAAGCGTTCTATGAAAGAATCACTTCATCGTCGTTTAAATATAGAGATCTCTTGTGTACCTAGCGTTATACACACACACACACACACACACACACACACACACACACACACACACACACACACACACACATATATATATATATATATATATATATATATATATATATATATATATATATATATATATATATATACGCCTCTAAAAAACTGTTTATTGGTGACGTTTCGATCGGAGACCGATCTTCATCAAGACAAAATTTACCAGGCGCCGATGCGCTTTGATATCATCGCTGTGCCGAGAGAAAGAGAGGAAAAAAAGAAAAAAAAGAGAGAGAGAGAAGAAGCGTACATACTGATAAGTGGTCACACGACCACGTGCGCGTACTGCTACATACGCATAGCACCTGTACTTTGGGAAAAAAAAAAACGGTGAAAAAAAAACGAGTGGCCAAAAAAAAAAGAGAGTGGTCACACGACCAGGTGCGCGTATTTCTACATACTTAGACATAAAAACGTGTTTTCTAAAAAAAAAATAATAATAATAATAATAAATAATATAAAAGAAAAGAAACAAAAAAACGAAAAAACCAAGTGGACATGTTAAGTACATTCCTGTGGTGCCCCCCGGCACATACCAAAATATATGAAGAAAACATGTTTCAAAAACAAAGTGAACGAACCCAAAAATATGTAGACATACATCGATGGTCCAGGTGGGCACGTTAAACACATTCCAGTGGTACATTGTGAAGGTTCACTACGCAGGCTCATCTCATCCCGGAGCTTGAACACAACAACACAGTACATTCCTTTCGTCCATTGTCACGTCCCACCTATTCTCCCCCCGCCCCTCCTTAGCTGCTCCTGAAGCCCAGTGAGGGGGGTCTACGTTCCTACGATCTCCGGTCTGTGGCTCAAGAATAATTGAGAAGAAAATGGAGAGTGTTTTTCAAATTTTTGACGTGGAGTTCGAATATGTCATTTACTCGGTTGTCTGAGGAGTGATTTCATTGTAGGGGGGAATTATTCGAAAGTTGCCCACCCTTCTCAGAATGCGCGTGAAGATCTTGCATGCCCGACAACGTGTTCCGAGTGATTTGCGAAAAAAATACTAATAAAAAAAAGAAAAGAAGTTTGGTTAGGATCATTATTATCCTGAATCTTCCAGAGCGCGGATTGAAGACAGTATACCCGGAGTGATATTTAGACCAGCCTTCAATGTATCAAATTTATAAATCATGTATGATTCGCGCTGTTCACGCTCCCTTGTACTGGTGAAACCGCTTTGTAAGAGTGTGACCTTGATGGAATCAAACGGGTGGTTTTCGGAGTTTATATGCCGAGACAGAGGCAGATCCAGAAGCGAATGAACATGTGAACGATGGTTATTGAAGCGGGTGCGGAAGGCCGTGTCAGTCTGACCTATGTATTGAATACTGCATATTCCGCACTCGAGAAGGTATACTACATTAGAGCTGTCGCAGTTAAGGTTTGAGTGAATGGAGTATTTGAAATTGGAATGTGTGCTTTGAGCAACGTTGGTTACCTGTATGTGTTTGCACACCTTGCAGCGGGCCTTGCCGCATGGCTGACATCCAGTTACAGGTGTCTTATCGGTTTTTGAACGAACAAGATAATCTTTAATGTTTTTGGGGCGTCTATATACAACTCGCGGAGGCGAAGGGAAAATTTTTGATAGCCGTTCACTCCGTTGTAAGATGTTAAAGTGTTTCTTTAGAATTTTGTCTACGTTGGGGGGGGGGGGGGGGGGGGGGTTGCTCCCAAATGTTAGAACCAAGTTTTTCCGTCCCTCTTGTTTTAATTCTTTCTGCTGGTAAAGTAGCTGCTGGCGATCTAGGTTTGCCGCTTTATGTATGGCGTCGTTGACTATAGAAGGAGGATAATGTTGCTTTGCAAGTACGTTGCGCAAGTTCTCTGCGTTGGCCTCAAAGTCTTCGGGGCGGGAGCAAATTCTTTTGAATCGGTGGGCCTGCGAGTACGGGATGGACGTCTTGCAGTGACGAGGGTGACAGCTATCGAAATGAAGGTATTGCTGCCTGTCTGTAGGCTTTTTTGTAAACGTTAGTAGTTAATGACCCGTCTTTTACCTTTACGTGGACGTCTAGGAAATTTATTTCAGTTGTTGAATATGCATAGGTGAATGTTATGTCTGGATGAACTTTGTTGAAAGATTCTATAAAATTAATGAAGCTATCTTGTGTATCCGTCCAAATAATAAAAATATCATCTAAGAAGCGTCTGTAAAGAAGTGGCTTAATTTTCTGGGTTGATAGAAACTTAGTTTCAAGATCATTCATAAAGATGTTTGCGTAGTTAGGTGCCATACAAGTCCCCATAGCAGTGCCATTAATTTGTAAATAGTATTGGTTATGAAACTCGAAGCTGTTGAGTTGAAGTACCAGCTCAGCAAGGGTTTCAATGACTGTTGGGTTTGGTGAGTCATCACATTTATGCACACTGTAAGACTCTACTAATGTTTTGATGCCGTCACTATGCGGAATATTGGTGTACAGGGAAGTTACAAGGAAGGCACCATCAGGGATTTTTACATCTTTGATCGTCCTAATGAAGTGGCTGGTATCACGTAGGTAGGAGGGGTGTGTAGGCGGTATGTTCTTAATTAAGGAGTCTATGTAACTCGATATTGGTTCGGTGAGGGTACCTCTTCCTGAAATTATTGGTCGGCCGGGGTTTTCTTTTTTGTGTATTTTCGGAAGCATATAAAACCGTCCTGGTGTGGCACGTGCTACAGTAAGCGCCCTAGAAAGTTTGGGATCTAACTCTCCGAGCTCTAGCAGACCATGGAGTGCGGTGGTTATTATTGCTTGATGTTCTAGTGTTGGATCTTTATCAAGTGGTTTGCAGAAAGAGGTGTTAGTTAACTGGCGGGTGCCCTCTTGGATATAGTCAGTTTTATTTAATATTACAATCCCTCCCCCTTTATCCGCTGGTTTTATGACTATATCTGTTCGATCACTGAGTGTCTTAAGTGCTTCATACTCCTTTCTTGAGACGTTTCTGGCTACTGCAGGGTCTGTGTGTGTTATATTCCCGCAGTATGTCTTTTTGGACGGCTTCGATGTAGGTATCTAGATGCCTCTCCCGCTGAGAGCTTGGTGTCCACTGTTGCCTTGAACTAGAAGGTATTATGGTAGTGGTTTCCCTCTGGGGTTTGTCGAAAAAGTATTCCTCTAGGCGAAGATTCCGTGCGAAGTTATCGAGGTCTTGTAATAAGGAGAACTGATTGTATCGGCCAGCAGTGGGGCAAAATGTGAGTCCGCGGGAGATTACTGCTCGTTCATGACTACTAAGTTGAAGGTTGGAGAGGTTAATTATGTTTTCTTCTATGTTGTTTTGTGTCTTAGTAGTGCCTCTCGGCTGGTCGTTAAAGGTTTTATGCGTGCTACCAAGTTGTGGCACAACCACTGGTTGAGGGCCTTCTGTATTGCCGATGTAGAGCTCGCAGGAATACGGAAGTTTATCCCTTGCCATTTTTTTCTCCTTAATTTTTAGGATTTCCTCTGTCCTCTTTTTTCTCAAAACGTTCTAGTTCAGCAACTTCTATAGTGGATAGGGAAGTATTAGATCTAGCTTGACGTTCCGCCGCCCTCAGAGACGCGAGCACCCTTTCACAGCGCGCCACAACGAGTTCGGTTAGTTTTAGTGAAGCAGATTTCAGAATTAGATTACATTGTTGGGTTTCCTCTTCGTCAAAATCATGCATTGACGACTTAAATGATAGTCGAATGCCCTGAGGGGCGATACCATATCGTAAATAAATTTTGAGGCTTCGCACATGCAAGTCATGGCGTAGACGTTTATCAACAATTTTCTTAACCTAAGGAAATGGGGTGTCTGGGGTATAGCGCGCGCCTCGCCTGGGAGAGGTGGTCAATGGGTTAGAGCGATCGGATTGTCACAGCCTAGTAGAGCCACAGTATTTCCGGAGATCGTACCTTTTTTGAGGAGGGGGCAGATGCTTGTTCCCTGTGTGCTGGAGGGGAGTCCGATGGCTCGCAGTCCTTTGTGGTCGGTGGCGGGCCTGCTGAAGTGGACGTGCCGTGCTCGGGTTGAGTTGACCGTCGTCCAGTGGAGGGTGGCAGAGACCTTGATCTTGAATGCCTTGGTTCTCTGTCTCGGGGCCGTTGAGATGGTTTCCTTT
>JALIZH010031378.1:0-36010 GCA_030522465.1 Rhipicephalus appendiculatus | reverse complement strand
GTGGATCCCAGTTCCCGGATCCGAGGACAAGGTTTGCTGTGACACAAGCGTCAGTAGAACTCGCCCGTTCGTGCCCGCGAGCCTCCGTCGCCATGTGTTCGAGTCCTTGCACAGACTGTCTCATCCGGGGATTAGAGCCACCCAAAGACTGGTGACGGCAAGATTTGCCTGGCCGGGCGTAAATCGGGGACGTTCGACGCTGGGCACGTGAATGTGTAACTTGCCAGCGCTCTAAGATACAACGCCATACCTCGACAGCACTGGGAACACTCCCCACTTCGGATTCTCGCTTTGATCATGTCCACCTGGACATCGTCGGCCCACTGCCACCCTGCCACGGAAAGGCTTACCTGCTGACCTGTGTCGACAGGTTCACCCGCTGGGCGGAGGCCATCCCTATCGCGGACATCACTGCCGAGACGGTTGCTTTCCTGTACCACTGGGTAGCCCGTTTCGGGGTGCCCTCCACAATAACAACAGACCGCGGCCGACAATTCGAATCAGCCCTTTTCACTGCCATCAGTCAGCTCATGGGCACCTCACGCATACGCACGACGGCGTACCGCCCCATGAGCAACGGCATGGTGGAGCGCTTTCACCGCCAGCTGAAGGCTGCGCTCACGGCAACCGAGGAACACAACCGGGTGGAGGCCCTCCCACTCGTTCTTTTGGGTATAAGGTCCACCTTGAAAGAGGACATTGGCTGCAGCGCCGCTGAGCTGGTCTACGGCACGACACTCAGGCTGCCGGGAGAGCCCTTTGCGCGCGGCTCAGAGGGGGCATCCATAGCTTGCAGCGACTATGCACTTCGCCTACGCAATGTCATGAGCAAACTGCGCGCGGTACCTCCACGGCCCCCAGGGTCGCGTGTGGTGCACGTCGACCCACAGCTCACATCGTGCCCATATGTGTTTGTACGACACGACGTGGTTCGGAGACCTCTTCAGCCACCCTATGATGGGCCGTTTCAAGTCCTCCGCCGTGGCAACAAACAATTCACAATCAAGAGAAGCGGCCGTGAGGAGGTTGTGTCGTTGGACCGCATCAAGCCAGCACACATGGACCGTGACGACGCCGTGTTGCCTCCCACTAAGGGAATCATCGCCAGGACCCCCAGCTTCAATGCCAGCCCAAGTCCACGAGGTACCCTCCCGGCTGACGCACAGCGGGCGGCTATCAAGAGCACCCACTCGCCTGGACCTTTAACTCCGTTCGGCAACTCACTAAGGGGGGAGTGCTGTGGCGGCAGCCAAGCCAAGCCAAGCCGCCAGGCAGCGCCACCCTCCGCTGCTCTCCGGAACCTCCAGAGAACCCGAATAAAACCAGTTGAGTTTGGGACCCACACCGCGCGGTTTTGATGCTTCTCCCACGCGTACACGCGTCCCAACAGATATTTCGGTCAGCCGCAAAGTCTTAGCACACGTCCGTTATTCTCTAAATATTTCATATTACAAGGAAACAAAATATATTATTTTAACTTACTCTTATGTATGCAAAATAATAAACTATAACCCATGTACGATTGTTCTCGATGTGCTGATTACTATCTCCGTACACATATAGCACAAGAACACCGAAAACTAGAACAACCTGCGGTCAACAACATTGAATATCAAATGCCGAGTCTCCTCAACAAATTGGATGACATTGCTGACCTAAATAAGAAAACTTCCAAAAATAACTTTAAATAAATTCACCTGTATAATCGCATTGGATGTGCCTAATACAGATATTTGGATTATTTATTATTTTATGTGTCCCAATTGTTTAAAGTACAGTTTCACTCTTTCTCTACTTTTTTTTTTTTGTCATTTATTGTTTGTTCAAACAGCTTTGGGATGTATATGTCTGCAGATGCTTTCCTTACCTCACCCATTGTATATATTGCGATACTGATGTTGTTTTTTAAGGTATTTCATTACTATTTCGTACAGGCTTCTCAACAACAGACCATGGGCCGAATTCACAAAGCTCACTTACGATCAAATTTTCGCGCAAGAGAAATTTTGTCGCGTAAGTCGATTCACGAAGCCAAAAAAACCTCGTAAGAGGCCATGGTTATCACATCGGCCGCTGCGATAAAGCGCGCTGCGAGCGTGCAGGAACATGCCAGTGGTGGTGATGCACTTGCTACATTTGCTGACGTCACCGAAAAAGGCTCGTAAGTGGATTCACGAAGGAAAAAAAGTTCCGCAGAAATAGCGTGGCTACGCGGAAATGCAAAGAGTGGTCCGGACCATTCTTATGAACAATATGGCTGTTTAGAACATGCAACGTCGGTGGGGTATTTGGGCACCGTGGCTGATTTTCAGCTAGTTCGCGGCCATGTAAGGCTGCGCGATGATTGCTGGTATATTTTATTTTATTTTGGCGCTTTGAGTTTCGTGCGTTGTTTGCTTTGTACGCAGTGGACAGTATTGACACTCGCACTCGTCCAATAAGCTTGGTGTCGCAGTAATTAAGGAAGCTTATTGGTTGTCCGGAGCGAAAAATTATGCAAGCAAAGACTCGTGGTTGGATTAAAACCAAAGTACTACGTGAATGGTCGGTGAAGTCGAAAGCGGCGCGCTATTTGGTCAACATTTTTTGTTATGCTGTTGTGCTGCGTCCCACTTCCTCCAATGAGAGGTCCAACGTATGATGATGTACGCAGCATTGGTGGAAAGTACCACCAAAGAGGTTCAGAGGACGACATCAGCTGCTCGCTATTGGAAATAAAAATGAACGGAAGATTTCAGTTAGCTGTTATCAAGGCCTATTACGTGGTTCCAACACTTCTCTAGTTGGATTGGCTTTAACTAACCAATATGCACGTTGTCTGAAATGCAGCTGTCGCTATGCACGTTGCACCAATGCAGGGCGGGCTCGTACATTGCAAATCACAGCATATTAGTCGTTTTTACGATTCTGCATGAAATCACAAACAAATCCAGCTTTTCGACCTTCACTGTTGAGAAACCGAAATGGAACGCGTTTGTATGGCAAGCAGTCAGAAAGAAATGGCTCCAGTAATTTGAAATGACACCGAAAACGTGTGCGAAAGCTCGCGATTCTCGAGCATATATAAGCAAACTATATTACCGAATTCATGCCTCTTTGACTTTGAGCTGCCATTTAACCTGGCGTGAGCAAATAAATTAACGCTGTTTTCATCCGCTGATATGTATTTTGCTCTAAGAAGCGACAGATTGGCCCGGAAATCAAAGTGTAGCCACGGCGAAATCCCCGCTGCCGGCGCCCAGTGTAGCAGACGACAAATGCTAGCAGACGACAGCTTGGGCGAGAGGCGCATTGTGATTGGTTGGGAAGCAGTATTCTCGACATCAGGCCATCTTATGACGTTGCCAAAACACTTCTTTCATCGCGCGGCCCTGTCGTATTCGTCATATCTTCCCCCTCGCACATAAGAGCAATTTTTATCTCGCCATCAAAAACGCGCAAGAGCTTTCTACGAGTTCTCTCAGCGCTTGCTCCTGCTGCGTAGTTCGCCAAGACAACATGGCGTCGTAAACAGTGTATGCGTGTGGGTGCCAATTTTCACAAACGCTTCTCGCTTGACTTCCTTCAGCGTTCGACTGGATGTGTTTCGACTGGACGGTGCGTGTAAGCCGTGTGAAAACCAACGGCAGTGTCTCTCGGTGTACGGTGAGGCGTAGCGAAGCTTGTGCCTCGGTGTGTTTATGAAGCGGGGATCGGCGCCTGTGTATCGACGGCAACTAGCACTCGAGGAGCCTGCAATGTGTGTTCGAGTTTCGGTAACAGTTCGTTTGCTTCGCTTTCCAGTTTCTCAGTTGGGTGCAGTGCGGCATTTCGAATTGACAGCGCTTTGACACGTTACTTGAGTGTTCCCGAGTGCGTACGGTAACGTATGAATTACGTGCTGTATTCGGTTATTGCTTGGTCGCTGGTTAGCCCGTGCGCTGCTATTTTCTCGTGAGCAGTCCAGGAAAAGGCAGTGTTTGAAAGTGAAACAATGTGTGTTGTGAACATTGGTGCTGTGTTGACATTTCCAAGACTCGTGAAGAGACTGTGCTCGTGTGACAGAACATTAAAAGACAGCGTTGATGACTGCGTTTTGCCCTGTGAAGTTGCGATGGTGCTTTACGAGTGCTTTAAGGATTTGGCTCTGGGCTTCGCGTATTATTTTTTAACTCGTTATTTCGGCTTTTTGTGCTCATCGCAGTCCGAACGTCGTAATGTGTCGAATCGAAGTCGCGAGCCGATACATTCTCTTGTAAGTGAGGCTGCTTTGGCAGCACGCCTTGACTGTTCTTCGGTGAAAATTTCGAGTTCTACCTGGCAGCGAGAGCCCATGAACGTCAGTCACGCTTGCCTCCCGAAAGAACACACTTTTCACCGGTGCCTTGCCTTGGGTGACGTCGTAGACCTACGCCTGCTGACTACAAGTATTCGAGTCCATCAGACACGTCGTTATGCATGGCACTGGAGCCTTGACTACCACTGCTCATGGCGAGGTCTCACGCTTTACCAGTGGACGGAAACGTCTTGCTAGCCTTGCATTTCTACGTCAACGGCAGCTTCCAGTCCACTTGCCTGTTTGCCGCAGAGCGCATTCCATTCCTGATGACACTGACGGCTGCTAAATCGTTCTGCCACCGGTGAGTTGAACTTGAGCAGCTAATTTCGTTGCTATTCGCGTAGTACTATAACGTGTGTAAGCTTTTTTCAGCCCAGCAGATGTAATGTTACCCCATATTGAGTTCCAGTATAAAACATGTGCTACTATCACATATTATATATACACACACACACACACACACACACACACATATATATATATATATATATATATATATATATATATATATATATATATATATATATATATATATATATATATATATATACACACACACACGAAGGAAAGAAGTGTGAACTTAAGGGCTCGTCTGCTTTGTTAAGCACATCGTTAATGCGAACTAACAGACAATGATGCCAAGGCAAGTATAGGGGACTTTATTAGAAGTAATTGTATTGTAAATGTGAAGGAAGGAAAGTGGTCGAAAAGAAAACTTGCCACCGTCGGGATCTGAACCTGCGCCCTTCGAGTAACGCGTCCGATGCTCTACCACTGAGCTACGGTGGCGGTCATCCCTCCGTCCACTTTATAG
Organism: Rhipicephalus appendiculatus; assembly: GCA_030522465.1. Taxonomy (NCBI): domain Eukaryota; kingdom Metazoa; phylum Arthropoda; class Arachnida; order Ixodida; family Ixodidae; genus Rhipicephalus; species Rhipicephalus appendiculatus. The sequence goes on along the minus strand of JALIZH010031378.1, from coordinate 30,878 downwards.
GGTATATATGTGCATTTTTAAACGTGGGAGCTTGGCATTACGGCGAGTGTGGAACACTCTTTTTGCCTGTAGGCGTCACGTAGCACGTGATCTTATTACGAGTTGGCAGCTGACTAATAATCCCTCGCATACCACCTGAAGGCAACAAGTCTGCCAGACTTGTTGCTTCTATGAACGAAGGAAAGAAGTGGGAACTTAAGGGCTCGTTTGCTTTGTTAAACACATCATTAATGCGAACTAACAGACAATGATGCGAAGGAAAGTATAGGGATAGGGGACTTTATTAGAAGTAATTGTAACGTAAATGTGAAGAAATATATATATATATATATATAGATATATATATATATATATTTATATATATATAGGCAAATATGTCAGCAGTGTTTATAGTTTGATTTAAGCAGGTGTTTATTTGATTATTAAGAGGAGCCTGTCTACCACACTTGTTAGTGCAGAGGTGAATATTTGATGCGAATTTATTTTTCAGTAGTCATGTAGCACTTTTTCAGGAATTCCCTTGATTCTTCAAAATTTGTTCTATAGAAGATTACCGCTGTGGTAGCACTATACTTTACCAGGACACGTATATTCCTGTATGCAAAGCTGAGTATACTTTTGGCGCAAATCGAACGAGAACACAACACAAAAGAACAGGACGGGTACCGAACTTCCTGTTCTTTTGTGTTATGTGTCCTCGTTCGATTTGCGCCAAAATATCTTCAGTTATGAACCAGTACCAACTAGCTCGAACTAGAATTCTGTATGCAAAGCTTACATGGGGATTCAGTTTGTTCCAAAGTGAATATAGCATATTTGATAGCTTTGACGATAGCTTTGTGTTACTGACAAATATGTATTAAAGCGATTTTGATGCTGGTTTTTTTAACGTATCTTTTTTGGCCTCTTCACAGATTGCAGACTTTCCCAAGGTCCTGGGATACATCAATTGCACGCACTGACAGAACAAGCCTCCTCATGACTTGTAGCACCCGTGCAGAAATAGGAAGGACTTATGCTCCCCGAACGTGCCAGTATTTTGCAATGGTGGGGGTGTCATCGTACAGCAGACCTCGAAGTGGCAGCCTCATCTGGATGGACTGTGCTCTGCCAGGGAGCCTCGAGGGCACAAAACTGCTTCATGGTTGGTTGCTAGGTTAATTATTCTTTAAGTGTAGATGGTGAAGTACACACCACTTAATGTGCACACATTAAGAACCCAAATACCGTTGCTAACAGTGGATGCCTGTATACTGACACAGCGATGCCAATTAGACTCTTAAGAAGAAGCAAACTGCAAGATAACTGACAATGTCGAAAGTGTGAAGTCTGCTGCTTATGAATTTAACACCATACATGTGAGACTGAAAAGCTTGTGATTTTGAAATTGCACAAATACTTTCATTACTTATAGAGCTCCTGAGCTTGTGACTTGCTCTGTGGTTCAAGTGCTCTGCATGGAAATAGCAAGTGAGTGAAAGCCGCTTGGCTGTTCAAAACATGTAGAGAGAAAGAGCTATATGGCAAATTCAATAGGGAGAACAGCAGCACTCAAAAGTACGCTGAAAGTGCTCTCTTCAGAGCTGGCGGGTTTCAGTGGTCGAACAGGGAGTGAGAGCACTGTCATCCAGCGATAGAGCGAGAGCGCTTTTGTTGCTCTGAGAACAGGCAGGAGCATTATGTAGTGCTCTCGCCTGAAAAGCGGAGTAGGCGCAGTACGACGAGTCACGTCACTTTTAAACATCACATTATTTGTATTTGTTTTAATTTTGCTTTAGCCGGTGAGCGCGGCGGCAAGTGTAGGAACCATGTGTAGGCTGAGATCTCTGATGTTTGACACTAGGAAGTGTACACTGCTACGTTTGCTGGATGCGCACAAACATGTAACTATGGCGAACAAGGGACTGAGAGATTCGAGGCGTATTTCGCCGCCCTCCAGTAGAGAGTGCTGGGCCTTCGTATGTTTTGGTCACATGGTATATTTCTGCCCACTCGTCAACCTCTCACCTCTTGCCGCATTCCAGTGGCAGATCGAGTGGCCCTGCACTTAGTGCTTTGGCCTTCACTCCTCACTGCACGACGCCCCTACTTCTGTTCTCTCAAAGAAACTCGCGAATAGTTCAAGCCTCAGGCCACACAAGGGCAGTAAATGCGCATTTTACCTTACATAGCTTGTCTTTTTTTTCAATGTTGTAGCATGTTGTATTTCTGCCCTACATGTTCTCAGCACAATTACATAGTGATGTGTTTATTTTTACAAATCATATGTGACCCAAGTACACGCTTGTTGATCTCTAAAGGTGACTCTCTGTATGCCTGAAAGCCATGGATGCTCTCCCTGCTGTCTGTGGCTGGCCTAGCTGAGCAGCAGTACAGTGCAGCTGCCACCCGTGCAAGAGAAGTCATAGAGCGCACCTTTGGTGTTCTGGGCAGGACACAGCCTATTCGTCTGGCATGGTACTGACATCAATAATAATCATGGTGAGTGTTTGTGGCAGCCGTAAGAGCCCATTAGCATGAATTTGCAGATAATGAGTGTGTTTGTTGCTTACGATTCCTAATGAAGTGCATTTTTTTTAAAGTGTACTTTGTTAGGAAAAAATAGCTGCGGGCAACAAGCCCACTTATAATCCACAAATGATTTGTGTTTTCTGGTCTGCAAAATTGCTCCTGCGCACTGCATGATGAGGTGGCTATGTTACATAATTTTGAAGTTAAGAACATTAGCTGTTGTATTGTAGCATAGCGTAACATGAGTAACATAGTAAACTCACTTTTGGTTGGCTTCTTCCACTTAGTTTGAAGTCGAAATAGAATGTAATTTATTGTCTTATATGCCTCACTTTTGGGCAGAAGTTCATTGCCATCAATATGAACATCGTAGTTATCCATTTGCACTGTAAAATAATTTTTTTCAGTCTTGATTATTTATGTCTCCATGATGAGACTTTTTTCTTCTTTTCTGTTGTTTCTTCATACTTGTCATCGGCTCCTAAAATTACGACAGCTATAGTTCGTGCATGTTTATCAACTTTATACTCCTACACATAAGCACGGTTGTAACAATCATCTGTATTTTTCTATGTTCCAGCAGTATCATGGGATCAGGTGCCCCATGGTCATGTACAGTGTATCTCGAACAGAGCGCAGAAGACCAACCAGTAAAGAAAGACTACCAGTGACTGTGTGCCGCTGTTCAAATGCACGTCAACAAAAAGAATACATTGTGATGGCTGGAGCAGTTTACATTGTATGGTGACAATCTGCACAGCTGCAGTTTAGTTTCTGAGCACTGCATCATTCAGCCATTTGTTTGCACCTTAGCATTTAAAAGGAATTAAATTCTTTACTTAATGTACCAAATCATGACATTAATGTAAAACACACTGTAGTGGTAGTGCACAAATTGATGTGAGCTACCTCAAATTTTTAACATGCACGTAAATCAAAGTGCCTGCGTGTCACTGCATTTCACTGCCGTGGGAAAGAGCAGCCATGGTGGACAACCAAAATCGTGTTTTCATGTTTGGTAGTGGAAAAATTCAGGCCATTGAATTGGGTAATTTTTCACTTGGTCGATATATTCCTTCAGGACACATTAGTATAGCAAGCACGATTTCATGTGTGTATATGCTCTGGAAAGAACTTCTACATGGATTATTTAGGTGGACGAGGATTGTCGCTATTCCTAGTATATCCAACACCAGGCTTTAGCACCTGTGTAATGTTATCCCGTTGCCTCTCAGTCCTCTTGAACAGTTGACCTGTCTGTTTGTACTGTGTAAGTTTTAACAGTTTTTTATACTGTGTTTGCTACCATAGGTTTCTTCCCTAATGTAATTGTATACTCTGCCAACTGTTTATCACCTATGCAGCTTTCCTCGTATTACTGCTGAAAGTACTCATTGCATTTGGTGTGTAACTATACCATGCATTTACTTCTCTCTTTTGATGCATCTGTACCATGGTTTGGCCATAAGAGTGCTGCTGGAAGTAACAATGTGCTTATTACCATTACTACTATAATCAGATAAGCTGTCCAAGCTCCTTGTAAATGTATTTAACATTCTGTAAACTTTTCAAGGTAAACGTTCTTAAGTTTTTTTTATTGCGGTCCTTGATTTATGCACCTGAAACACAATTACATTGTAGTGGCACATTATAGACTGTGATTCTGTAAATTTGTGCTCAGGACATTGCAGCTGAGGCCAGCCGCAAGATAAACATGCAGGGCACTGAAGCATCACGTCACATACATTACAAACAGTCCTTACCCAGCAGTGCACTGAAATTTTTCCAAGCGAAATAAGAGACTACTGGATGAGAACTCTGCAGATGTCCAGACTTTGAAAACGTTGTGAGTAGTGTTTTCAGGAAAAGCAATGGGTCTTGATATGCCAACAGCAGCATTGTTTGCATGCGGCGAGGAGCTTAGTAGCAGCGAATTGTTTTATTTATGTATTGTCCAATATTTCTCTGAGCTGTGCCAATTTTTCAGTCCATGTCACTGAACATTGCTTGTTATTGTGTGGAGAATGAGCTGAACTATGTATGAACTTTGTGTGATCTTGCAGACATGACCCATATTGTGATACACTGCCCTCGTCTAGCATGGCATTGTGAGGGGCTCTCTCATATTTTGTCGTGGGCTGTCAACCCATGAAGATGTATAAAAATTGCATGAAAGTGGGGAGCAACAAACTATGCTGTGTGTGTGTTTGTGTGTGTGTGTTTGTGTGTGAGAGAGTGAATGAATGAATGCTTTTCATTTAGTGTAACTTTGATAAGAACTTTGCTGGCTTTCTTTGTCCTATTTATATTTCTCAAGTATGTTTCCTACTGCGCAAAAATGAACGCAACCTTACACAAAATGCGTGCATTCACAGAAGGTGTTTCATTTTACAATGAACAGTCGTGAGCAAGAAGTTGGGAAATATGGAACAAACCAGCAAAAATAAGTTTATAGCACAGCTCCTCTGTATAACATTGCTTCTACACATTGTGCTTGTCGAAAATGTGGATTTCAAGTATTCAGTTTCAACCAGCATAACCAAGCATTTGCCCGTGGCTGTACATATACTTCTTTATATATGTGTGGTATTTTTGCATATTGTCATACGTGTTGCCAATTGCTATTAAGGGCAGAAACCTAGTCAAGCTAAATACGCGGATTTTTGTCTGTACACATGTCATCTGTACTGTAACTGCTGTTGATAAAAAATAAACTTGGGTATAACATTCCCGTGCAGTCACCAAGAGAAGAGTAGCCGTCTCTGACTCAAATGAATTTGCCGCAATCTTTTCCCAGGCTGTTTCGCTTGGGACAATCGGGGACCCTCAGCTCAGAACTCGATAGCCTGCTAAAGTTATTTATAAGCATTGACAGAGGCATTACACGGAGGTACGCAACACGACAGGGACCGAGAGAGAAGACGCAAACATAGCACTGTGTGTATTTACTGTCTGCCCCTGCCGTTTTGCGCTGCTGCGTGTAATGAATCCCACCCTACTAGCACGAAAACGTGTCCCGACAAAGGCCGTCATCTTGGTCACAAGCAGTTAGGTCACCGCGTGTGTCTAGATTTTCTCGAAAACATCGTGGTATCTTGACTGGTCCTCGAATAGCCAGAGACGTCAAAAGTAATTGCCCGGGTATTATAATTAGGTTTCGGGACTGGGTGCTCTTGCGGCAGTAGTGGTTAGAAGAAAAAAAAATCTTATTTCTGAAATCCATGAGGGAGCATGCCACAGCACTTTTTGCTCGAAAGGGGAGTCGAAGAGAACGGAAAGGGCACCTTCTCAAGATAAGAGTGCCCGCAACACATAACTACAGGCCGTGCAACCTGCTGTTTCATAAAAAAAAAGTGGGTTCTTGGCGACACTGCGAATCGAACTCGGTGCCTCCTGCATTGTAGTCGGTCGCTGTAACCATTAGACTACCACGGCAGCGCTTGAGATGAGAGTTGGCCACTGTAGTGCTAACGCAATTGTTAATATATCTCCTGTTGTAGTGCTAACGCATTTGTTAATATATCTCCCGTTGCTAGAAATACGCCTAACGCAAAAGGTCCGGCAAAACTCGATAAAAAAAAATAAAGGCTCGGAATTCGTAATGAATTCGCCTGAGGCTACTCGAAGGCGAAATCCATCGAGTGTAAATACATGACTGTATTTCACATTGACGTACGATATTCACTAATCAACTATCGCTAATTAACTCACTAATGTCACTTTCATTCAATCAATACTCGGTTTGTTTCGCTTATCGTCGTTTAAATAAACTGTCACTAATCAGATCACTGCTTAATTTCCTTCTATTCTCATATATAAGCCCGGTCATATTCTCGCTCGCTTTTGTGTAGCTTTCGCTCCCATACACGTTAGTAAGTAACGCGAACAAATCTTGTATGCTCTCCAAGCAACCGGTGCCGTTCTGTGGAAGCTTGCCATGACGTCTGCTGCGCCAGCGGATCCTGTTCCTAACGTTCTTCTCCATCGATTCCTTTTCACTCTTTCGAAAAAACGATGGCAGAGACACGCAAACGCTGTCTTTTTCCTTTTTTTTTCTTTGCTAAACGCGCAGCACGCGCGCCTCGATTCACGAGGCACGTGTGATCATGTCACTTCAGGCCGATACGCAACGTTGCTTGTTTTATTTGTTTGCTCACGCAAACGCTGCAAAGATAAAGTGACCTGCAGCGCATTGTTTTCTGAAAAGTATAAGCACGTATAAACTGCCCGACGAAACTTTCTCGTTTTACGTGTTCACATATCTAAGCGTACGACTCTTCTCTTATTCTGGCCCTGTCAAAATGCGGCAATGAATTGAACCTGCGACAAGATACGCTCATGATACCTCTCTCTTACTGCTGCTTTATATTACTGAACAGTTTCTACGTAGGCTCGAAAGCCGCTCCTATGTATTTTGCCAAGAACTTTGTAAGAAATCCAACCTTGTACGTCTAGCTAAAAAACACCCTAATGGCGACCACCTTACCGTGCTTGAACACGCCGCGTGAATTGAGTGCCATCGCAGCTTCATCAATAAAACTAAACTATTGCACGAAGGGGGAGACGTTTGGGTCACATCTTCAAACCTTCAAGGTATTATTTATGTGCGCTTTCATAGGAGCGGTGCGTCAAATACAGTTGGCGAGATAGCGCACGGATTCTTGCTTAACGCCACCGAGCAACAAGCTCGGTGGCGTATGGTCATTCATCGAACGCGAGCGCTTGGCTTTGTTCAGGCCCCGCAGACGCCTGCTGCAACGCGGCGGTGCGTAAGCGCTGTAGCAGACGCCCGGAACTGGAAGCTGAGATGCTGCGAAAAGACATGGGCAATCATCGTATACTCTCGATGCTAGATGCCTTGCGTGCTGCCTTGATATTATCGGCGCGCACTTCTTTCTTTCCTTGTCGTTTCATCGGCTTTCGCGTTGCCTCCTTGCCCTCAAAAGTGACGCGTAATTTAAATTCATGCCATTGCTATCGCAATCCCTCGCGATACGAGAATTCTTGGCTAAGAAACTGCGTAGGCAAGAGAAAGCTTTGTGAATTCGGCCCCATATTCATACTATCAATCAGGTGATAGAGAAATGCTCGGAATACAACCAACCCCTATACATAGCCTTCATAGATTACGAGAAGGCATTTGATTCGGTGGAGACATCAGCAGTCATTCAGGCACTGCGGAATCAGGGCATCGACGAAGCCTATATAAACATAATGGAAGAAATCTACAGCGGATCCACAGCCACTATAGTCCTCCATAAAGAAAGCGACAGAATCCCAATAAAGAAGGGCGTACGGCAGGGAGACACGATCTCTCCAATGCTATTCACCGCGTGTTTACAGGAGGTTTTCAGGGCCCTAGATTGGGAAGAGTTAGGGATAAGAGTTAATGGAGAGTATCTCAGTAACCTGCGATTCGCTGATGACATTGCATTGATGAGTAACGCGGGAGACAAATTACAGCTTATGATTACTGAACTGGATACGGAAAGTAGAAGAGTAGGTCTGAAAATTAATATGCATAAAACTAAAGTAATGTGGAACAATCTTGGCAGAGAACAGCGCTTTGCAATAGGTGGCGAGACACTGGAAGTTGTAAAGGAGTACGTCTACTTAGGACAGGTAGTAACCGCGCAGCCGAACCATGAGAGTGAAATAACTAGAAGAATAAGGATGGGATGGGGCTCATTCGGCAAGCATTATCAAATCATGAATGGTAGTCTACCACTATCCCTCAAGAGGAAGGTATATAACAGCTGCATCTTACCGGTACTTACCTACGGAGCAGAAACCTGGAGACTTACAAAGAGGGTTCAACTTAAACTGAGGACGACGCAGCGAGCGATGGAAAGGAAAATGATAGGTGTAACCTTAAGAGACAGGAAGAGAGCAGAGTGGGTCAGGGAACAAACGGGGGGTTAAGGGTATCATAGTTGAAATCAAGAAGAAGAAATGGATATGGGCCGGGCACGTAGCACGTCGGCAGGATAACCGCTGGTCATTAAGGGTAACTGACTGGATTCCAAGAGATGGCAAACGCGTGAGGGGGGAGACAGAAAATTAGGTGGGTAGATGAGACTAAGAAGTTTGCAGGTATAACGTGGCAGCAGAAAGCACAGGACCGGGTTGATTGGCGAAACATGGGAGAGGCCTTTGCCCTGCAGTGGGCGTAGACAGGCTGATGATGATGATGATGATGATTACTATTTACTGTCATGTTCCATATTTATATTTCCCAACAAACCACACCATCTCCCTTAGATCTCCCGAAATGACCCGAATGTGGAGCTCCCAAATTTGTGTTTCTTAAAAATTGGCAAAACGTGTTTTCTGGATATAAACAAACAACTAAAAAGTTACTGGGCACCAAAAAGAGCCCCAGAAAGTCATTGCGGTACAAACGATTTTCATAAAAACGCCATCAAAACAAAACAGCCCGCACTGATCCCCGAAATGCCGTTGAGGGAGCAAAACACTTGTGTGAAAAAAAAAAAAAAAACTGAAAAGGAAAGCCGCGCATGCGCACTTGCTGTTGGCTTCGCGCATGCGCGCTTTGTGACGCGCTCGGTCTTCTTGTCTGCCGTCTTTGTGCAACCGCGGTTTTTCATTGGGTTTCTGTGCTCCATTGCGTGCTCTCTGGATTCGTGTGGTATTGCACATGTCATCGTCAAAATTACGGGATTTTTGTGGATTTGCATCGCTACAGAAGGCATGTACGACCATCTCGATGCGACGAAGTTGCAATCGGATATTTGTGTTGTGCGTGAAAGTGGTGTAAGTTCATATAGTGCGTGCGAGCGCAAAGTTCCGAGTTCACGCCTGCTGTCTTTGTTTCCTTTCCACTAGGATGAGTCGAAAGAAAACGCGGGCGCGACAAAAACCTAAGAACCCGTTTGAGATGATTCGTGACATAATTCGCTTGTTTTAGACCGCAGCAATTGGAAAAATTTTGCCTTGACTTGAGCTTTGCTCCGAAACAGTACATGTTTTCCACACGTGCTAATAAGATTCTTCTCGCATCTCGTGTATTTTTTAATGCGAGAAAGCTTTTAAAATATTATTATATACACGAAATGTAAACTAGAAGAAATATAATGATAGCCTTCATATCTTGGTTTCTGCTTACACTTATGTGCGAGTATAAGCGATAATGCCGACTTCATGCTCTGACTAAAGATACAGGAATTATTCCGTCTTTTCCGTCTTTTATGCACAATTCATGATGTCCTCAGGCTGTTTACGTGCATGACGCCACGAAGAAATAACCTCTGGAGTGTTCCATATATGAGGGTAGTGAATTCTCCTACTTCGCTTTGCCATGTAGTCGCACGCCCGTTATGCCTTGCGTTGCGTCGCTATATCGTGTGCGATCAACTGATTTCACTTCGTTTTGTGTGTTCTTGGCTGCTCAAGAGGGGAAAGCAGCATGTAGTCGAACAGCACAAAATAACTGATAGGCTCAAGGTTTAGTGCTGATATTGTGCACATGTTATATACGGAAATAACTCGCGAGGAAGAGATAGCGCCTGTACGAAGGGTAATGAAGGCGAGAAAAAAAATACACTCTCTGCTTTGAACTCGTAGTGTATTATGCGCCCATTAAATTAAGGCAGTTCAGCCGACAAAACTGTCCCAAAGTGTTTTGAGTTTGGCCCAGGGCATTCGCACCGAATGTTTAACTATTCATGTAATAAATTTATTATACTTGTTCATGCGCTTAGAGAAAGGTATATATGGGCTGCTTAACTCGAAAAACAATTTTTATGAGCGGTAAAGGTGCACTGAATGCGATCACACAACGAAGGAACACACACGCAGACACATGGCGCTACTTTCAACAGTTTGTTTTGTGATCCCCATAGGCGTGCGCACGGGGGTGGGCAGAAGAGGCTTCCCCCTTGAGTCACCTAAGAGGGGGGGGGGGGGGGGGGGGCGTAAAGTCTGCCCCATACATTGCCTTAATAAGGAGAGGGGTGCTGCAAAAACCCTTCCCACCCCCCCCCCCCCCCTCCCTGAAGGAGAACCCTGCCCCCGCCTATGGTGATCCTTACACCACTTATTTAGCACATCTGCTGCGCAGACTAACAAAACATCAATAGGCAACATCAGGAATTTGAAAACATCTTTTGCGCTAGCAAACAAGGACGTAGGGAGACGACAACACAAAGCGCTAACTTCAACAAGTTTATTTCCAGAAAACACCACCTATTTAACCATGCGCATCAACGCCACCACTCCCCTCAGCAGCCAACCAGAAAGGCCCTCTCCCGATCTAAGAGCTCAATTGACGGTGCACTTACACACGTGTCACTATTTCGAGAGATAGCTTGGGCTTCAATAATCTCCCTCACATTTTTATCTCTGTGCTTCGCCAGTACCGTGCAAGACCCATACATTGGTGCGCAACCGCACTCCAAACAATGCACAGACAAATGACCGTAATTAATTTTTGTTTTCAAAAGATGTTTTCAAATACCGTTTACCAACACGCCCAAAAAATGGCAATGCTAAAACATCAGGAACACCCCCGAAAATCACATTCATTTTCTGTCAGCGCGATAGACGGCTTTTCAATCTCCATTGCTCATATAATCTCGCGTGTAAGTTAATTGCTAATTCTCCCTACAATTGTGCACGTGTTGAACAAAGAACTTCTTACAATGCATTGCTAGCAGGGCTGGGCAGTATCGAAGATACATGTATCTGAGATACTATCTTAGATACTCTCTGGGTATCTTGTATCTGTATCGCGATACGTCTTTCAAGACGAGTATCTGTATCTGTATTTCCGATACATTCAATGATGTATCGTGTATCTTAAGATACAAGATACTGCTATCGCAACACTACCGTGCGAAACAATAATCGCTGACTGAACTCCGCTTCTCAAGTTCTCAATAAAACAAGCGTTTACCTATCAGACGATAGCTTGGTGTAACATATAATTTTCTTCCTGCTATTTCTATTCAAAGAGCTCTTGAAATCATGATTGTTAGTACAAGTACTTTCTTAGTGGTCCTTCTTTTGCATCCCGTACATTACCTAGTGATCTGAGCTGTTTTTTTTTTCGGTCTGGTAACTGGAATGTGTCTTTTGTACAGTGCACTCAAAATAAGCTCTGTGTTTTATCCTTCCTTTTAACTGCCTGCTTTATTTCTGCTATTCTTACTGTTATTTTTTCTTTTTTTGGCCTCCCTACTTTTTCACTATTACTAATTGCTAGGTAAACGGAGCTATAGGTGGCAATAGCGTGAATAGCAGCCTTGTCCTGCGACGATTTGTGCAACTATACTGCCACGCACTTTTACTTTTTTTATTTTGGTGTAGTCGGGTTTAAGCCACAAAAAACTTATCACCGCTCGGCGCTAGCCGCGCTGCAATGTTTCGGAATCCTCCAGACTGTCTCAGCTTGTTCTGTTAAGATAACGCGCAAATCCTGCCGCGGCGGCCGCGTTTCGATAGAGGTGAAATGCTACATCCGCATGTACTTACATTTAATCGCACGTTAAAAAACACCAGATCGTCGAAATTTCTGGAGAGTTCCCCCCCCACCAATAATCCCCCCATACTCCCCAATAATGATATCGTGGTTTTAGGACGTAAGAACTCAACAATTATTATTATGATTACGCGCAGTACGCGCGTACTCAAATTAATTCGGGAGCTTATGCGAGCGCCAGCAATAACGCTGGAAGGTGCGATCGCTCATGTGTAAAACAAGACGAGTCCTGCCGATGATCAGATAACCGATGGCCGATGACATTTATTGCCCCTATAAGAGCACAGCGCGTTTTGCTATTACTCAGAGTTACTTAGTTTTCTGGGTACAAGTTGGCGCAATAAAGAGGTTTGTCTCTATCAGAGTCACTGCCGCTTTCTTCATAGTCACAACCACGTGACAATACAATAGGTCTGAGGCGTTTCTGGGGTGCACATGTTCTCTCGTTGAAGAAAAATTGATTGCACGTTTGTGAGTATATAAATAACGAACGCTTTGCGCCAGCAGATAAGAACATTATGGAAAGTAATAGCAGTTCTATGCGCTCTACGTATACATAATGCATCACAAAAAAATGGTGCTACCAGCATTGTTCCTGCTGTATACCGGCAATTCGGTTATTGCGTAAACGGTCTTTTATGGAGAACGTAAAACTGCACACCGTTATTTGCGCCATCGTGCGAAGGCTTCTTATTGAAGCTCGTGTGGTTGATGGCAACTCGATAGCTGGACGGCAAGCTCAGCAGCGACTCCCATCAATTACAGAAATGACAAGCTAGAACCGCTGTCGGCGAAGGGTCTAAAGAGCTGTCCTGTTAAGCAGCTAAAATTAACCTTAATAAGTGCTTTCGGAAGTAAACTAATGTACTTTGACCAAGGAGGACAATACTTTTGAGATACTAACAGACATTTTATTAAAATGAAATGAAATTGGTCACATTTAAGAGTTTTAAGCAGACCTGTCTGTGCACAGGCGTTCACTACTACGTTATGGAAGTCTATAACAACAAATTTGCGAATGTATCGAAGTATTTTAAGATACAATTGGCAAGTATTGTATCGGATACAATTGTTGCGGTAGTATCTTGTATCTGTATCTCCAATACTTCTTGCCTGAGTATCTTGTATCGTATCGCGATACAATTTTAAAGTATCTTTGCCCAGCCCTGATTGCTAGGAATCAGTGATGCGGAGTTGCCACTCCGGAATTGGAATGACTCCGGATTCATTCCACATTTTTGCGACCCCGGAATGGAATGGGAATGGAATGGGGACAACGCTTGGAGGAATGGAATGGGAATGGAGTTAAGCGCATTTTGCTCGGAATGGAATGGGAATGGAATTACGTCTTTTTGCAAAAATAGAGCACCTTTTCGTCTACGCGCTGTTTTTCAAACTTCAAACATTAGTAAGCCGAAGCCTCGAATTTAACAATAAAGCAGTATTTTTAAAATGGCTTAGCTGATTACAAGCACGGCACATTTATAAGCAACGCGCCTACAGCAATTTTATCCTTATATAGACTGTGTTGCTCCCAAGTTTGTCGCTATCCTTCGTGTAACCGCGGTTCTATGCCGTTGGTATCCGTCGCGCGGAACTACGGCGGGGGCACCCCCCCCCCCCCCCTTACCCCTTGTGATTGTTTTTCCCCTCGGCGGTGCCCCAGCCGCCTGCTGTCTCACCACCCTTCAATTTTTTAGGGGCGAAGCTCCTTATAGCGAGACCTGGTCGGTTGTCGAACCATCCTCTGTTCCCCGTAGTGTTCCCTTATCGTACAATAGAGGGCGCTGTCCCATAGAGATGCATGCAAACTGCAGTTGGGTAACGATATACTAGATGGCGCTGTACGCATTCTGTGTCGTCATCTCAATTTCTCGTCTCGTTTCCGAGAGGGCGCTGTCCCATAGACAGCCACGTGATCTGTCCCAGGGACAGATCACGTGGGAAGTCGGAAACAGGCAATCGAGCATTGATTATTGTCTCATGACAGAAGGAATCTATGACAAACTTAGAGAGATGAGAATAGACGAGGAAGGCATTAACAGCTTGGGTAGTGATCATAAACGCATAACATTACAAATGGGATATAAAACTGAAAATAAGAACCTAGAATCAAACATTGGCAGCTCGTATTTAAATGAGAAACAAATAACTAATATAGCCGCAAGAGTCGAGGAAGAAGTAGACAAACTGCCAGGCAAAGACTGGAAGTATAGTGAGCTGCTACATGTAATCACGAAAGAAATAGAAAAAGAGAAGAAAACTATTTCTTGGAAAGGAAAGAGAAAGCCAAAAAGTTGGTGGAACAAAGAAATCCGGGATGCGATCGAGAAGCGACGTGAGTCATCACGGCAGCACAGACAGGCAAAAAAGGAGAAGCGGCCACAGGATGAAGTCAACCAAGTATGGGAAATATATTTAGAGCAAAAATCCATTGTGCAGAAATTAGTCGAGGCAAAAATTAAAGGCGAAAGTGAACGCTGGATGACAGAGATTCGCGAAAAGAAGAAGGCCGCGCCTAGGATATTTTGGAGCCACCTAAAAGCGCTAGGTAGGAAGTCTGTCACAATGCAACAACATATGGTAGATGAAGAAGGAAATCAAGTGGAAGGGTATGAAGCGCTAGGTTACATCCGAAAGGTAACAGCCGATTCGTTTAAAAAGGTCGCCCAGGGGGATTCCCCCGGTGAGTAAAAGTATACAGAAGAGTACAACCGAGGAAGATGTAGTACTTGAGAATTTCAATTGGAAGAAGGCCGAAGGAAAAATTCCTAAGCGCACTACTCCGGGCCTAGATGGGGTTCCCGTCAGCCTCATTAACGAACTAGGACAGAGCACTAAAGAAGCACTGCTGAAAGCCGTAGAAAAGTGCTTACAGGAGAGGGAAATACCAGACAGTTGGCGAAAAAGTAGAATGAACTTAATCTATAAAGGCAGGGGAGAAAAGGATAACATTCGCTCGTATAGACCGCTAACCATTACATCGGTGCTATACCGGTTGGCGATGCAGGCAGTAAAATTAAAAATAGAAACATGGGTAGAGCAAAATGATATTTTGGGAGAACTCCAGAATGGATTCCGAATCGACAGGCGGTTAGACGATAACCTGTTTGTTCTTACACAGTGTATAGAAATATCAAAAATAGAAAACAGGCCCTTATACGTAGCTTATCTAGACATCACCGGGGCATATGACAACGTTAATCAGGAAATTTTGTGGGATATATTGAAGGAAGTGGGCATAGGTGACGACTGCATACAGCTTTTGAGGGAAATATACCGAGAAAATACAGTTTGTGTAGAATGGGGAAGGAATAAGCAGCAAGGACAGCGTTGACATTAGCAAGGGGCTGAGACAGGGATGTCCTTTGTCCCCCGCTGTTATTCATGCTGTACATGGTGAGGATGGAAAAAGCGCTAGAAGGTAGCAACATTGGATTTAATCTGTCACACAAACAGGCAGGCGCGATGGTTGAGCGGAAGCTTCCAGGTCTATTTTATGCTGACGATATTGTCTTATTTGCGGACAGTCAAGATGATATACAGCGGCTGGCAGATATATGCGGAAGGGAGGGCGAGGCTCTAGGACTAGGTTTTAGTGCAACAAAATGTGGATTGATGGTATTCAATGATCACGAAAACCATGCGGTCTTAATACAGGGCCAAGAAATACCGAGGGTAAGCGAGTACAAGTACCTCGGAGTGTGGGTAAATGAGGGGGGATAGATATATGGAGGTACAAGAGAAAGCATCGGTAACAAATGGAAAGAGGAATGCTGCAATCATGAAGCACAGAGCGTTATGGGGATACAATAGGTACGAGGTGCTTCGAGGGCTGTGGAAGGGTGTGATGGTTCCGGGGCTTACATTTGGGAACTCAGTGGTGTGCATGAAGTCAGAGGTGCAATCAGGAATGGATGTAAATCAAAGGACTCTGGGACGCCTCGCGTTGGGCGCTCACGGGAAGACGACAAATGAGGCTGTAAAGGGTGATATGGGATGGACAGGTTTTGAAGTGAGGGAAGCTCAGAGCAAAATTAGATTTGAAGAGAGGCTGAGGAAAATGAAGGAGAGTAGATGGGCAGCGAAGGTTTTCAGGTATTTGTATAGAAAAATCGTCGACACGCAGTGGAGAAAAAGAACTAGGAGGCTCACCAGTAAATATACGGCGAACAGTGTGGGCGAAATGGCAACAAGGAGCATTAAGCGAAAAGTCAGAGAGGCGGAGAGGACTTATTGGATGACAGCGATGGAAAGGAAGCCGGCTCTCAGTGACTACCGAAAGGGAAAAAACGAAATAAGGAGGGAGAGGTTTTATGATAATTCAAGGATAAGCGCTTTACTGTTTGAGGCAAGGTCGGGTTGCCTTAGAACGCGTAGCTATAAAGCGAGATTCTGTAACGAAGAACAATGTACATGCTGTGGGGGAACTAAGGAAACGATGGAACATGTACTGATTGAATGTGTCGATATCCACCCAGATATACGTGTGGGCACGAGTCTACATGAAGCCTTGGGTTTTAGGGACAACAATGGAAAGCTGAACACGTCCGCGATAGAAATAAGTAAGAGACGGTTAGAGTATTGGTGGCAGAAAAGTAGAGATAAAGGACAAAAATGAGGAATGGGGAAAAAATAGGGTCATTATGCCTTAAGAAGCAGAGAGATGGACCGTGAATTTATATTTTCTTTGCTGTATTAACATAGATTTAATCAATGTAGATAAGGCATTAGGCCAACATTAAAAGAAAGTTTTTTTCGAGCCTGGTGGCAGACGTGTCACCGCCCCGTTTTAAAGGGGACGCTCATAGCATCCATCCATCCATCCTTCCGGCTGGAGCGCTAGAGGACGGACGTGTTTTTCGTGGGCTCTGCAATGACAGCGACAGATAAGTTTTTTCGGCATGATTCGAGCTTGCTTTTATTAGTTATATGAGTACATAAGCCACTAGATTGAAGCTTAATTGGGGTTACAACTTTGTACTGTGACAGTCGCCTGGCTTTTGTTTTTTTTTTTTTTTTTGTTCGGCCACCACGTGGCTGAAGGGTACACAAGTGCTTTGAAGCATACTGGCGGAGTTTTGTGGTACCTTTTGGCTTTGAGTGCATGTAATCCGAAGTGTGAACGATCTGGCCATGGTCAAAAAAACCGTAAAGTGTTCAGGGTGTGGAATGGGATGGAAAATAGAGGATGACAAAGCAGAACAAGCTGACGCCAAGTGTAAGTAATGTGAGTTAGAGGCGAAAATGGAAATAATGATGGCTGCCCAGAAAGAGCTCGTGGTAAGTATCGCCGAGCTGGAGAATGCGTTGGCGACAGAGCGCGAAAAAACGATGGCTATGGGAGAAAGGCTTAAGTCAGCTGAGGAAGGGTTAGCGAAGGCAGTCATGGTGAACAAGGAAGCAAGCGACGGCGGGAACAGGGGGGCATCAACCCCCATAGTGGGAGACGCGAAGGGGGAGACAGGTGCAGGGATCACAGGACCCAGTTTCCGCGAGGTGGTTTTGGGGAGGGGAGGGAGCAAAACAGCGGCGGTTGCGCCAGCTGGTGACCGAGGCAGTGGCCAGGTGCGGGACAGTCCAGCAGAAAAGCCGGAGCACGTGATAATGGCCGGGGACTCGAATTCAGCTAGATGCGCAGAAGCAGTCAAGGAAAGGGTGAGAGGCGACAAACGAGTTTTAATAGGGACGTTCCCGGGACGTAGGCTGGGATCAGTGACGAGACAAGCTAGCGCAGAACTCGCAGCTAAAGCTAATGGACGTAACCTCGTGGTAATTGCGGGAGGTCTAAACGACGTCTTGAATGAAGAATCAGCCGAACTAGCGACCACATTGGCGAAAGGGGTCGATGACATGCGCGCCATTTCCCCTCAGGTGCAGATAGTGGTATGCACAATACCGGAAGTACCGGTGCGTGACGGCAACGTGCAAAGAGCGGTTGTTGACGCAAACAAAGCGATATGGCAGATGAGTCGAGAGAAAGGCATCGAGGTAGTGAAAATAAACAGAGAGGTGCACAGGTGGGGTGGTTTTCGAAGAGACGGAATACACTTCAATAGGAGGCTTGGTCATGAGGTGGGTTGGCGACTTGCAGGACGCGCAATAGCTTTTTTTGGGGGGCACGCGGGCCCTTCGGTGTCCAGGGTAGCGTGTAATGAGGACAACAACCAGGGGGGACTCTGTGACAGGTAGTATAGCGAAAAACCAGAGAAAAGGTAAAAGAAGGGAGAAGGCACGTGTCGCAATTGGTTACATTAACATGCAGGGTGGCAGAAAAAAGGAAAAATGGTTAAAGATTGAGGGACAGTTAAACAAGGAACAGATAGGTGTTTATGCGGTTACAGAAACACACCTTAGAGACTTGTAAGAGCCACCACATATTGACAATTATATTTGGGAAGGATGCAACAGGATCATATCAGAAAGGAGAAGTGGGGGGTGTTGGAATGCTAATTCATAGCAGAGCAAAATGGGATAGAGTGAAGCAAACGTCTTCAGAGCACCTATGGGTTTCGGGCACAGTAGGTGGAAAGAAAACGTGGCTAGGTGTAGCTTACTTGTGGACGGGGAATAACTGCAGAGAAAAGAATCTGGAGATAGTGAAATGCATAAGCACCGATATTAAAGAATTTGGTCATGATGCCGAAATAATCCTTCTAGGGGACATGAATGCTCACATACATGACCTTGACGGATATTCAGACTCCAATGGCAAGTTATTGCTAGATCTCTGCGAGCAACATAGTCTTGAAATAGTTAACGCGGGGCCTAAGTGTAAGGGACAGATCACGTGGGAAGTCGGAAACAGGCAATCGAGCATTGATTATTGTCTCATGACAGAAGGAATCTATGACAAACTTAGAGAGATGAGAATAGACGAGGAAGGCATTAACAGCTTGGGTAGTGATCATAAACGCATAACATTACCAATGGAATATAAAACTGAAAATAAGAACCTAGAATCAAACATTGGAAGCTCGTATTTAAATGAGAAACAAATAACAAATATAGCCGCAAGAGTCGAGGAAGGAGTAGACAAACTGCCAGGCAAAGACTGGAAGTATAGTGAGCTGCTACATGTAATCACGAAAGAAATAGAGAAAGAGAAGAAAACTATTTCTTGGAAAGGAAAGAGAAAGCCAAAAAGTTGGTGGAACAAAGAAATCCGGGATGCGATCGAGAAGCGACGTGAGGCATCACGGCAGCACAGACAGGCAAAAAAGGAGAAGCGGCCACAGGATGAAGGCAACCAAGTATGGGAAATATATCTAGAACAAAAATCCATTGTGCAGAAATTAGTCGAGACAAAAATTAAACGCGAAAGTGAACGCTGGATGACAGAGATTCGCGAAAAGAAGAAGGCCGCGCCTAGGATATTTTGGAGCCACCTAAAAGCGCTAGGTAGGAAGTCTGTCACAATACAACAACATATGGTAGATGAAGGAGGAAATCAATTAGAAGGGTATGAAGCGCTAGGTTACATCCGAAAGGTAACAGCCGATTCGTTTAAAAAGGTCGCCCAGGGGATTACCCCGGTGAGTAAAAGTATGCAGAAGAGTACAACCGAGGAAGATGTAGTACTTGAGAATTTCAATTGCAAGAAGGCCGAAGGAAAAATTCCTAAGCGCACTACTCCGGGCTTAGATGGGGTTCCCGTCAGCCTCATTAACGAACTAGGACATAGCACTAAAGAAGCACTGCTGAAAGCCGTAGAAAAGTGCTTACAGGAGAGGGAAATACCAGACAGTTGGCGAAAAAGTAGAATGAACTTAATCTATAAAGGCAGGGGAGAAAAGGATAACATTCGCTCGTATAGACCGCTAACCATTACATCGGTGCTATACCGGTTGGCGAAGCAGGCAGTAAAATTAAAAATAGAAACATGGGTAGAGCAAAATGATATTTTGGGAGAACTCCAGAATGGATTCCGAATCGACAGGCGGTTAGACGATAACCTGTTTGTTCTTACACAGTGTATAGAAATATCAAAAATAGAAAACAGGCCCTTATACGTAGCTTATCTAGACATCACCGGGGCATATGACAACGTTAATCAGGAAATTTTGTGGGATATATTGAAGGAAGTGGGCATAGGTGACGACTGTATACAGCTTTTGAGGGAAATATACCGAGAAAATACAGTTTGTGTAGAATAGGAAGGAATACGCAGCAAGGACAGCGTTGACATTAGCAAGGGGCTGAGACAGGGATGTCCTTTGTCCCCGCTGTTATTTATGCTGTACATGGTGAGGATGGAAAAAGCGCTAGAAGGTAGCAACATTGAATTTAATCTGTCACACAAACAGGCAGGCGTGATGGTTGAGCGGAAGCTTCCAGGTCTATTTTATGCTGACGATATTGTCTTATTTGCGGACAGTCAAGATGATATACAGCGGCTGGCAGATATATGCGGAAGGGAAGGCGAGGCTCTAGGACTAGGTTTTAGTGCAACAAAATGTGGATTGATGGTATTCAATGATCACGAAGACCATGCGGTCTTAATACAGGGCCAAGAAATACCGAGGGTAAGCGAGTACAAGTACCTCGGAGTGTGGGTAAATGAGGGGGGATAGATATATGGAGGTACAAGAGAAAGCATCGGTAACAAAGGGAAAGAGGAATGCTGAAATCATGAAGCACAGAGCGTTATGGGGATACAATAGGTACGAGGTGCTTCGAGGGCTGTGGAAGGGTGTGATGGTTCCGGGGCTTACATTTGGGAACTCAGTGGTGTGCATGAAGTCAGAGGTGCAATCAGGAATGGATGTAAATCAAAGGACTCTGGGACGCCTCGCGTTGGGCGCTCACGGGAAGACGACAAATGAGGCTGTAAAGGGTGATATGGGATGGACAGGTTTTGAAGTGAGGGAAGCTCAGAGCAAAATTAGATTTGAAGAGAGGCTGAGGAAAATGAAGGAGAGTAGATGGGCAGCGAAGGTTTTCAGGTATTTGTATAGAAAAATCGTCGACACGCAGTGGAGAAAAAGAACTAGGAGGCTCACCAGTAAATATACGGCTAGCAGTGTGGGCGACATGACAACAAGGAGCATTAAGCGAAAAGTCAGAGAGGCGGAGAGGACTTATTGGATGACAGCGATGGAAAAGAAGCCGGCTCTCAGTGACTACCGAAAGGGAAAAAACGAAATAAGGAGGGAGAGGTTTTATGATAATTCAAGGGGAAGCGCTTTACTGTTTGAGGCAAGGTCCGGTTGCCATAGAACGCGTAGCTATAAAGCGAGATTCTGTGACGAAGAAGAACAATGTACATGCTGTGGGGGGAACTAAGGAAACGATGGAACATGTACTGATTGAATGTGGCGATATCCACCCAGATATACGTGTGGACACGAGTCTACATGAAGCCTTGGGTTTTAGGGACAACAATGGAAAGCTGAACACGTCCGCGATAGAAATAAGTAAGAGACGGTTAGAGTATTGGTGGCAGAAAAGTAGAGATAAAGGACAAAAATGAAGAAGGGGGAAAATAAGGTCATTCTGCCTTACGAAGCAGAGAGATGGACCGTGAACTTATAGTTTTCTTTGCTGTAATAACATAGATTTAATCAATGTAGATAAGGCATTAGGCCACCATAAAAAGAAAGTTTTTTTTCGAGCCTGGTGGCAGACATGTCACCGCCCCGTTATAAAGGGGACGCTCATAGCATCCATCCATCCAACTCCGATTGGCTGCTGCGCGGGGTTGCGCCGGGCGGCGAGCGCCCGCTATCTCTCATTCCCCGGATCGTCGGCGTACGAGGGCCCTTGCCTGATCGTGCTGATTGTCGGACCAAGGCCGCTGCGGCTCATGCTCGTCGGCAGGATCTCACACACACTATCGCTTTGATTACTGCTGGGCGAAACCACTGAAGAAAGTAGCGTTTCGTATGCGCCAAAACCACAATATGATTGTGAGGCACTCCGCTGTGGAGGGTTCCGGAAAGTTCAAACACCTGGGGCTTTTTAACATGCACCTGAATCGAAGGAAATCAGCCTCCAGCATTTCTGCCTACTTCAAAAAAAATGGGGGGACCCCCCTTACGCGATATCCCCCCCCCACACACACACGCACACAAACACACACACACAAACACACACACACACACACACACACACACACACACACACACACACACACACACACACACACACACACAAAAGCGCGCACGCGCCATATCGCTTTCACAATCGCTAGCCTGCTCTCGCTTCTCGGAGGAGACTTACTGTGCCGCAAAGCCCACGGCTCTTCTCTTTATTTGCATCTACCTCAAATTTTCGCTTAGGACCAACGCTGGTCTTTCGCTCAACATTGAAGTTGACGCCGCCATCGACACCGGGATTTCTGCATAACGATCTCTTTAACGAACTCCCGTTAAAATGCTATTGCCGCGATCGGAACCCGCGATAGATATTCGGCAACAGCCCAGAACTGCAAGCACTCCTCGACTACGGTGGCCCCAAAGGAATGGTGGTTTGAGAATATAACGTTCATATGCAGTTTTTTAAGGTAGGCATCATTCATGTACCGCCGCGGACGCGCACAACACGATGAGATGACAAAGATATCTCCCAACGGATTGCGGGGGCCTCGGCGCAGAATGCGACGCCTGCCTGCGCGCGGTGTCGATAAGACCGTGTATCTCAAACCTCACCGCAACTAGATATCAGATGAACGTGATGTACCGGCGATTATCTTCCCTTTACATTTTCTTTTATTACTACTCCTGCTGTTGGCGAACGAACGCCACCCGCGCCATGCGCTCCTTAGAGAAACCGCGGCAACGCCGGCACGCCGCAACATGACTTGCTAGCCTGCGCGCCATGTCATAATGCGACTAAGAAAGTAGCGCGCAAGAGGATAAATTTGTGAGGTACTGGATTGCGTCAGCAGTCATAATCATGAAGTGTTCAAAGGTCTTTAACCAGTAAGCTTTACGGAACTAATAACAGCGATAACAGCCTAACTAACTAACGGGCTTCGCAGAGGCGTTGACAATGTCAGCACGGATGGATATCCGCCCTGCCGTCTGTGTCAGTTGAGCGCATTAAATGGACCTTTCCAGAAATCGCAGCGCCGCGCCTTCCCCTGGTGGATCGGCGCTGGGGCATTATGGGAGAGCGGAGCGCCGGGCGGGCAGAGCAGACGCTTTCCCGCTTTCGCCTGCTTTCGTCGCGCGCCGTGAATGGTTTTGGATGGTGTAAGGCATAGGCGTATCTACCGGGGGGGGGCAAGGGGGGCGCTAGCCCCCCCCACTCAGAAAAGTTAGGGGGCGGAGCCCCCCCCCACTTTCGACAGTGGTCACTTTCGGCTGCACACTACGAAACCATCAACCGCAGGAGAAGTTTTACTTCTACGCAGCAATCATTTAATTATATAATGAAATTTGTCTTACGCTTCTGCTGTGTAGATTGTATTCTGTGTACCACTACCACGCACTGTAGGTTCGCTGCGGTGCGGGCCGCCTGTGCGATGCTGGCGCGCTGTGCGCTATTGCAGAGAGGTCTATCGCTGGTTAGGGGCTCTATAACGTCAGAGCGTCAAGACTTGTGCTCTGCCTGGCCTGAAATTTACATAATCGTCGACGCAAATACGATGTAAACGCTTTAAGGACCGATCAAACGCTCTTCTTTCAGCAAATTAATTTTCTTTCATCAGAAGGAATAGCATTACCGCTGCTCTATATCAAATTTGCTATCAGCCGATCAGTGTGCAGAAGTGTCGAGTGTTTTGGGCCGAATTGGGGGAGCTAAAGAAGGTTTCCACTTTAGTTTCCCATTAATCTGCTGGCCTTGCTTATTGTATGCTAGCTTAGAGCGATAACGCCGGCTTGGAACACGGCGAAGAATAAGGCAGTGTACTCGAGTACATCGGGAAGCCCAACTTTCATGCCTCTCCCGCAACTTGATCTACCGGACCAGGGAAATGGTCAATGTCCACGGTTTTCTAGACTAAGGTGACTGAATTGACAGCCGGGCTAGTTGGTTTTCGTAATCTCCAATTGGCTTGTACAGGCCAAAATACAGCTCGGACGGCGCAGAAACACACACGCGCAGCGCTCTTTCTTTCTCTTCCTCCCTCTCTCTCTCTCAGTAAGGATGAGTTCACAGAGCTGAATACCCGCTTAAATTTCAGCTCAACATCGTTATAATACAACTAGAAATAGTTATTTACTCATATGAATCCGTCCCGCCAGCTGCTATAAGTAACCATTGCCAATGTGATCGGCGGGCAGCCTTTTTCGAATTACAGTCAGAATGACACATTGCCCGGCTACTCCAACAGTGTTTAGTGTGCACACGCCATTTTAACCCCACCAGGTTTCACAGATTTGTGACGTCGCGTATCGAGCACGCAATTATATGACACACCAAAAATTTTTGACTAATGGCGAAGAGCCGATGGTGAAAAATATGCCGTATAAAGTATTGAATATAGAGTATTGTCTTATTTTTTATGTACTCATGCATTACGCGATGGATCATATTGGAGTCATTTGTTGCATCGCGTTACGAGCAGGTGCTGTGTACATGACCGCGAAAATTTCGACCAATCATAAACAACGGACGACCAATGCGCATGAAAACAATGCAGCGTAGTTTAACCTTATAATGACCCACATTTTTTCAAAGAAAATTTGTTCTTAAAGCGTTTGCGCAGGTGTATGTACTTGGAGGCGCTGGAAGGCCCTCCGAGCAATGTCGTAAATACAAATGCGACTAGGATAAAGAATGTACTGCGTCCCTAATACCACAAGTTCTTACTTAAAAAGAAAAAAAAACTTGTGGTTGAGAAGGTAAAAATAATAGTAATCTAATAATAGTAATACTAACAATGCCATAGAAACACTCTTACTAGGAGCAAACAAGACAAAATATCAGATACGGAAACCTGAATATGTACAAAAGAGTGTAATACTAATTACGGAAAAAAAAGAAAATGTGCAGTCGCTGCTACCTATATACAATAAAAAAGAACGCAAATATTCGTGCGCAGCTACTGTGGAGGCCGCCACTGACATATTGTATTCATGCGCAAACTCGTATGGGCAATGTATAAAAAGTGTTGTTTTTAATACTGTTACATAGATAACACATGTGGCGTTTTTTTTTTTTCAAAAAGAGCCAAATGCAGAAACCGAAAGTGGGCTAAATTTCACGGGTGTGTAAAGCGCGCCTAAGTATCTTTAACTTCCAAAACAGTTGGAATAAAAATGGGGCAAGTCCTGTTCGTAAGGTGAAATCAAAAAGGCAGTTTCTAATAAAAAAAATCAGCCAAATACTGAATGTGTTTCAATCAAACTGAGCCAAACTTATTAAACGAGCGCTGCGTGAACAATCGTTAGCAAAACAAGCAACATGGTATCTTCAAATCTGTTTAATTTGTATCCTAGTCGCTTTGCTATCGTGTTTACGTTCCAGAACTAGTTTTTCTAGGGCGAGTTGGCACACACTGATGGACATGATGTTGTGGGGCAAAAGTCGAATATAAAGAGTAAGAGGCCGACCGTCCTACCTATTTTTGCTTCTTATTGTTTGTTTTAGAGTTTAGAGCTACAGTATCATGTCCTTCTTTCGCTCCAAGACGGTATATGTGAAATCGAAGACAAATGAAATGAAGATATTGGACACCGATCTATTCCTTGAAGAAAAGCAGATCCGAAACGGCCCGGCATAAAACCAGCTCAAAAGAAGAGCTGGAGCACTTTTCAAGGGCTTCAGTAGATGTCAAGAACAAAAAAAAAAAAAAAAAACGCTACCTACAATCGAGAATAGTGCACCTTTTGCCAGGAAGGACCACTTGCTCTTCAAGTCTAGCTCATCGCCATTACGGCCATGCGACAAAGAAAGGTGCCGAGAGAAGGGCAAGGATGGTGTTAATTTTATCGTAAAATATTGCTATATCGTTCATTTTGCATATTGCATATCGTTTTAGACTTCTTTTAGGAGCTAATTCAAGCCCAAATGAAATGTTCCAATCTATAAGAGCCAAATCCAAATTTTACTCTTGAATACCGACGATAGTGGGCTATATAGATTTTAGCCATAATCTATTTGAGGTATTCAGGGGACAGGAACACACTGCAGCAAAAATTGTTGGAGCACGCCCGACCATGTTGTCAGTAGCAAAAAAGTGCGTTTTTCTAAGTTTCAGTTAAAGTGCACTTGGCTCTTTTTGAAAAAAGAAAAAACGCCACACATATAGTTTGGTTATCTTAGCGTATGCTATGTAAAACTGACTGTACTTTGTGTATAATGTTCAGGGTTGCCGTTGGGTAGACATGAAAAGGCGCCAGAACTCACGCCAAAGGTATCCAAAGTAGCCATGTCATTTGATATTATCGCCGAATTTCTAGCCAAATAGAACAGAAGCGGTATTATCAACAGAGTCTTTACTATTGATGAATAAATAAAACCATTTTGAATAAGTAAAACCACAAGTTTAAAAATTGATAATTGATGGTAGCGCAGGCTAAAGACACGGACAAAAGAAGGCACATTCGAGACACCACAGCGCTCGAATGTGCCTTCTTTTGTCCGTGTCTTTAGCCTGCGCTACCATCAATTATAATGCAACCATACCAACAAGCCCAAATGGCCACCCTCATCAAGTTTAAAAAAGGGCCATGGCGCCAACTGGAAATTTTCGTTGCCAACGGGGTCCAAAAGTAGCCAATCTGGCGCAAAGTAGCCACCAACGGCAACCCTGATAATGTTATTAAACGCTGCTAACCATATTTTATCTCTTTATATGTAAGATCACATGAAATTAAGTGCGAATGAAATGTTGTCGTGTCTCTCTCTGTGATATATATATATATATATATATATATATATATATATATGGCCGCCGGAGTATATATATATATATATATATATATATATATATATATATATATATATATATATATATATATATATGGCCGCCGGAGTGAGGAAGGCTTGGCCCCCCCCCACTCGCGAACGAGTTGGTACGCCACTGGTGTAAGGTGCTGCTGTTGTGAAGAAACGGCTACTTCTGAGCGCTCCGACTTTCATGCACGCAAACTAGAATGTGTCGTTCTTCCCAAATAGCCAGAATCATCACTGAGCATGCTGAAGAAGAAGGAAAGCGGCGGACAAACCTGTTCTGTTCTTGGATGTTATAACACGCGAAAGACACCGGATGTTTCGTTTCATTGCTCGGTGCTACTTCAGGACTTGAATTTTCGTGATGCTGCAGCTAAGTTTGACCTTTGTTAAGATGCTTGTATTCTCATTCACTGTGATTACAGGGCTGGGACCTTACACACGAAGCATGCCGTGTAAGTGCGCGAATTTATAAAGGCGAAAGGCTTAGATGCTCTGTTAAAAGCTCACAGCGTCTCTTGTGCATTCGCCGAAGACTCGAAGGCGAAAGCCATCTTCTTTTTCTTATTAGTCTATGTAATAATCCTGCTTCGACAGTCCATGAGTGTCAGCAGGATTTTGTCTTGTGTGCTGACCCGTCTTGCATCGCGGCTGTGGGAGAGCACTGGTGTAGCTTGTGTGGGCGGCAAGTGCTGGTGTGACTTGAGGGGGGGCAAGTGCCGCTTTTGCACCCCCCCCTGCCGACGCCCATGCCCGCCACCATTACACCACCCTTCGAAAGCTTGCTGCACCTAACGAGGTTTTGCACTGCCTCGAAGATCGGATGTACCTCATGATTTTGCATTGCCTCCGTGATAAGACCACCTTTGACCAAACTAGGATGTTATGTGATAACGTGATCATGTGAAGTCACGTGACGTCTTAATGGCGTCACAATTTTTGGCGATCTTTGACGTGATATATGGTGTCATCATCACGTGATGATGAATTATCGCATCACTCTACGCCACCGACGCGGGACGCCGATGGTCAAGTTTCACGTTTGATGAGGCATCTGTAACGTTTTCACCTAAAAACACAAAAGTTGACCGTCGGTGGCTTTGGCGTCCCGCGGCATCAACAAGAGTGATGCAAAAATCACCACGTGATGGCGTCACCATATGACGTCGTCGTGACAGTGCAGATCATCAGAATGTGTGAGGTCATCATGACGTCTCATGATCACGTCATCACACGACATCGTCGCTTTGCTCGGCCTCCGTGATCGGTGGGCCGATCACGGAGGCCTAGCAAAACCAGGTAGGGTGCTGAAAGTTTGGAATGCTTCCGGTCATAGAACCAGCGCAAAACCACGTTAGGTGCAGAAAACTTTCGCAAGGGTGCGGGAAGGACCAATACATCGACTGAAGAAAAAGAAGACTGCTTTCGCCTTCAAGTCGTCTCGGGCGAATGCATAAGAAACCCTGCGAGTTTTTATTGCACTTTAAGTAGTGTTTATTTTGCTGTTTGCTGCTTGATTATGTTGAATCGGATTTGCTTGTTATTCACCATAAACCTAGAGGCGTGGCAATACGCCTGTGGCAAGACCTTGAGTTGTTTTGTCGATTGCCATTTTGGTAAAAGCGACAGGAACAGCTGTATGTTTTTCGGCAGCCGAGGGGCATCTGCATCCAAACGACAAATCACTAAATGAGCATAATCACAAACTGTAATGAAACAAAAGAGCGCAAACAGTAAAATGCAATATTGTGTAAATTATGCACACGAACGCTCATTCTATTATAATATATTCCTTAACATTGTGAACTAGGGAGTCGCGACCTTTTGCGCAATCAGGTCCGAAATTCTTGAATTAATTTCCAACTCACGGTCGAGAAAACAGGCACGACACAGAGGCAGCATGTTTTACGTTGTTCGAAAACAAATACAGGGAAGTCAAATGTGCAGAATATTCTCGCTTCATACAGTGCGACACTGTGTCGTGATTACGCGATCTTCATCCCCACCCGACAGCACTCACTTGATGTCCGCTCTTTGGGCGTGTTGGTAGCTGGTTTTTACTACTCTCAGCGTCCCAAGTGCAAAGTTTCCAACACGCAGCATCTGAAGCGTAGTTGGGCTCGAACCCATTTATAAGGGTGCTATTTTGACACCGATTATCATGCGCGAAGTGCCACGGTCCTGCGTATCGCGCGGAAGCATATCACGAGCGATAGTGCCCAACGAAAAGTACTAATAATGTTTTATTGTCATGTTGACAATAAAAAAGCGAGGGAAGCTTAAGCTACTTGTAAATACGATCAAAAAAGCACATGGGACTCGCCGCGAAATCCGTATAGAGTTTCCAATTCAATGGGCCTTTTCGCGGGTACGTGACCATTTCCCCTGTGTCAATAATAAGTCAAGGATACTTACTGTTTGCTGGGTATTATTCATGTTGCTCTGGGTTTTGCCTCTTCTGTGAGTGCAGACTGAAGCAGGGTTATCACGTGCGATATTCGTGCAACGACGCGCTAGTACGCCCGCACGCTGCAACGAGGTAAGCCAACGCTTCCGCGAGCAGACGACACTCCGCCGGCGCTCCGGCTTCCCATAACGCTTTGCGGCCGCCATAGGTGGCGCGCGGGAATTTCTGGAAATAGGGTTCCTCGATGCGCGCGCTCCCCTCCGCCGCCGTGGAGGGTGGAGACAACAGCGTCGTCTGCTACGGCGTCCGCCATTACGATGCCCTCTCCGCAGGCCACCTATAGCCATGATAGGCAGCCAACGGGCGTCGCGCGGCTGCATGCAGAGTTCGTTGTGTCAAAACGAGTGGTACTCAAACAACATGACAAAAAATACAAAGTTTTCGCATCGGGGAGTGTGAAAGTCTCAGATTTCTATTCTCTAATCTTTATTTTTAAAGCGACATTAGCAGCTGGAGTTGCTCGCAGCAGAAAACTACCGTCCACGCCAGCCGCGTTAACACCTTCAGTTAGCATCTTCTTGGGCTAGTCGGTAACTATTTATATTGGTTAAACATGCGAAACACACGCACCTATGTCACCATACACGCACCCAAGTCCCATGGCTTTTCATTGTGTCTCTGTGTTTTGTGCTTTCCACAGAAGTGTAAAAAAGTTTGCCTGACGGTCGAAAAAAAAAGAAGAAAAAAGAAACCACGTGCTGCCACGAGAAAAGAGAAAAAATGTGATTGCACACCATATTTTGAGATCTTGTTTTCGAATTATTCATCAGCTACCCCATTTACGGACCGCTCCCTGCAACGCACAGTATTCTGAATTTTGTTTTGATCTCTTACCTTACTGTAAATAGCAGATGGGCAAAAAAAAATTGTAGAGTACATATCATACTATTTTTGGGGGCTCTACATGCGGTTTTTATGGCAATAAATCATGAAATTTATTGCATTAAATCATGCACACACGTATACGCACGCGCACACACACCCACGCACACGCACGCGTAAACACGCACATGCACGCACACGCGTAGAAACACACACACGCATGTGCACATGCTCACACGCACACACACACACATGCACGCACAATCATGCGTACATGCGCACACGCACTAACAACACACGTACACGCACATACACACACACATGCACGCCTACACACGCATGCGCACACGCACATCCGCACACACACGCACAGCTGCACACGCACACACGTACACGCACATGCACGTATACGTATTGTGTGCGCTCACACACTTACAAACACACAGAGGCACGCAGAAATGCACACGCACTCGCATGTGCACACACGCACACACACAGGCTCGCACGCACACATACACACGCGCATGCGCGCACACACACACATACACGCACGCACGCCTGCGCACACACAAACACGCGCACAGATAAGTACACCCACACACGCATGCACACACATGTACACACACACGCACACATATTCACCGACATGCATGCGCACACACGTACACACACACGGGCACGCGCACACACGTACACACACGCACGCACACGCATGCGCCCACGCGGCAACGCACA
>JALIZH010031376.1:0-16683 GCA_030522465.1 Rhipicephalus appendiculatus | reverse complement strand
CATGTCATCTGCAATGCCATTGTGCGCGCACGGTCGTAAATCTCCACAAAAACATCCCCAACACCTCCGCGACAACAAAAACATAACATAAAACCATGGTTCTGAAATTTAGTGGCCTTGATCTATCGCGTCAAAGCGCTTCTTCTGTTACTTTCGCCGCAGTACTCTGGCGTCATGCGAAAAAGCACACCAAAATTTGCAAAGGGCTATTGCTGTCACGGGTCACAACGCACCTGGTTCACTAATTAAACACGCGCAACGGGCCGTATACTTACGAGTGCCGGTATGATTGCCGATATCTAAAAACTTAACTGACAATCATTCAGAGTGCTTCGTGACGTTGCTGCGGCCTAGAAAAACAATAAGTGAAAATGTACGCCAGCTTTCTTTCATCGCATACTAATTTTCGATGCTTTCTGTTGATACGAATATTTTTGGTGGTCCCGTGAGATTCGTCAACCGATGTTTCACTGTAAAGAATGTTTATGAAATCTATCTGTTCGTCCGTCCGTCCATGGATGGACGGCCGCACGCACGGACGGACGGACAGATGTACGGTCGGACAGATGCACGGACGCACGGACGGGTGGACAGATGCGCAGACGGACGCAGGGACGGATGCACGGTCGGACAGATGCACGGACGCACGGACGGGTGGACAGATGCGCAGACGGACGCACGGACGGATGCACGGTCGGACAGATGCACGGACGCACGGACGGGTGGACAGATGCGCGGACGGATGCACGGACGGACAGATGCAGAGCCGGAGAGATAGATGCATGGACGGACGGACAGATGCACGGACAGATGCACGGACAGAGTATGGTCTATTTTAAACCTATACGCGCGCTATGAAGGCTCTATGTACGGTATATGTAACACCTGGTCCTATGGGGAGCTACGACGACGACGGCGACAACGGACATCGTCGCAGCCTACGGAGCTTCGCTTCTAAAAAAGAAGTACTCAGAGCAATAGAAACATGTAAATGTGAATGAATTAAGCAAACACGCGCTGGCCCAGGTCGCACAGGGAGACCACTCAAGCTTAAAGTATGCCGCGCCCCTATGCCATTGGGATGCCGCAAGCGCATCAGAAATGCTGCGCCGTCACTATGACTTTAAGGAAAGGGTGCGGCAGGGGGGACCTGAACGTAGTGAGTGCCCATAGCAACACTGTGGTCAAAGTTATGGAACACTAGGTGTCATTATCAGTCATTTAGCCGAAGCAATTCATTATTAGTCATCATTTACCAAACATTATATACTAGCTGGATTTAGCCATCACTTATGCTGCGCTATTTCTTCTACGGTACGGTTACTTCAGCGGCAACTGCACATCCATGCTTTCCGTCTACAGTGATGCGACATTGTCATATCATCAACGTAAGAACGCATGCATCCCTATGCACAGCAGCACGTTACCGTATGAACAAACGGTGTTTTTTGGATGGGAAGTGGCGCTACAACGCTTGTGTAATCAAGCGCAGCACCATGTCGGACCGAGGACAGAGAAGCGCTTCCTTCTACGAGAAAGCCCGTGCTCACCAGCACTCGCAGCCAGAATCGACCAAAACGGCTGAAAACAAATATCATTCGTGATGCTAGTGAACCGTATGCCATTTTAAACAGTTTGGTGGCGAAGATCCGGGAAACTACTACCAGAGACCACAGAAGGCTACGAGTAAACTGATCGCCATGGAGCTGCGGAAATCGACGCGGACGTCGAGACGATCTCTCAGCCGCAGGATTATTAACGAGGCAAGAGCTCTTCTCGGCGACTCAACAGCCACCATCGTTCAGCTCAACGCCATTTACGGACGTCTGAAGGCCGACAACGAGGAGTTGAAACAAATCAACGAGGAGTTAGAGAGCCAGATAGCGGATGAAGTGTTTGAGCAAGAGTACAACACCGTCATTGAATACGAGGACAACGCTAACAGCGTCATGAGTGAGCTCCTTAGCAAGCTTGACCGCATTGTTGCGGCCACGTCATCAACGCGCCCGCAGCACCTCATCACCGTCATTCATTGCAGAGCAGTCCAGGCAGCTGAAACACGGGGCTGGAGTAATCGCCTATTTTATCCTACGCATGTCTGTGTGCAGAACATATTTCTTAAATAGTAAGTTTCTTAGCCTTTATGTAGCTCCTGGACTGCTCTGTACTACAGTTATACTCCCCGCAGGGGCGTCTGCGCGAGCAGGCGTTTGGTGTGTGGCGACACCACGGACCCGAGCCAACGGGGGGGCCTCGACCGCCTCCCACGCCCCGCCGTGCGTGGCTCTGCCGTGTCCAGTGAAAAGGGGATCCTGGGGGTTGAGCTGACGCCGGGTGATTGGACCTTTAAGGCCCCCCGGCGGAGGCAACACTCCCCTTTGGCCCCAGCTTCACGTAGACGGCACCCCCGGATTGACCCGCCCGGGGGAAATCGGCAGTCGCCTTTTTCCTTTCCTTCTCTACCTACATCTTCGTCTTTCACTTTCACTTTATATCTTTCCTGTCTACTCCTCTCTTCCGTTTACTTCCGATTTTTCCGGGCGGCAAGGGTTAACCTTGTGTAGTTACTCAACCTTGAGTAGTTATATTTGGTTATAGCGGCAATATACGGTTGGCGTCTGCAGCCTTATACATTTAAGTACTGCAGCGTCCCCAAGTTGGACTCCATGGTGGGTGGCCGCCATTGCTGCCGAAACAAACAACATAATCATGGGAACACCTGCATTTCCCCGTCTACTCGATCGTCTCCCTCAAAAGAGGGTACGCACCGAAGAGCTATCATGTTTTAACCGTGCAGGACTATCGTTTCCAAAGTTCCATGTCATTCACAGCGGAACACCAGAAAAACAAGCCAGATCAATTTCACCATTTGTTGCCTCAAAGTCACTGACCGAAGTCTTCGGACCAGGCTACAAGGTAACTAAGATGGCTAGCGGTTACCTTTTAACGCGATAGCGGTAAAGAGCTCGTTTCGCAGAAATTCCGGCGTCGGTGTCGGCGTCGGCGTCGTTGGTTGTGAGCGAAAAATCATCATCTTGTCCGTGACCGAAAAATCGAGAAAGATGCAAATAAAATAAATAATAAAAATTTTCGGGTCCGAGTGAGGATCGAACCCGGGTCGTCTGCGTGGCAAGCAGGTGTCCTACCACGCAGCCATGTCTCTGCTTGGATATACTGTGAAAATAACTTCCTCTGCTTGGAAATGCAGTGAAAATAACTTCCATGCTTCGCAAACGCAAGCGTCCTTTATATAGGCGTCGCAATATAACATGTAATATCCCGACGTGGGAGCGGCCCGCTACGTGCTAGCTCACGCCCCGACGGACATAAATAAAGTTTTTCCATACCATATCCCAGGAATATTGCGTGGTACAAGCGTAAATTGCCATCGGGCGTCAGAATATGTGATTATCATAACTATTCCATAGCTTAAAGCCAGCCACCCATAACAAACGGCACACACCTTACTGCGCGTATTCTCTTAACACCACGTATTGGGTGCATAGCAAGTTGGAAAACATTTCCCACATTTGCCGCGCATAATTTCTCCTGGCTTAAACCATACTACCCATTACATAGTATGCACTAAGTGATTGAAGTACGCAGTAGGGACGGGATATCGCTATCGCGTTCGACGCTTAAAGGCGAAGCTTAAGGGTCCCCCCAATTTTTGCTTGAACTACCTCAGAAACACCACTTTGAAAAGCTTGGCAACCTTACAACATTTGGTAGCATTCCAATATCTGTTTCGCCTCACCGATCCATGAATACCTCACGCGGAGTTGTCTCAGAAGCAGACCTCCTTGACTTGTCCGAACAAGAACTGCTAGAAGGGTGGAAAGACCAAAATGTCACTGATGTAAAACGAATCATCATCAGACGCGACAATAAAGAAATACATACAAAGCACCTCATATTAACATTCGCATCCAGTGTACTGCCTTCAGAATTAGAAACAGGTTACATCAAACTTACCGTCCGCCCATACATTCCGAACCCTAGACGATGTTACAAATGTCAACGATTTGGCCACGGCTCGCAGAGCTGCCGTGGTCAGGAAACTTGCGCAAGATGCGGAGGCCAAGGCCACCCTTCTGACAACTGTTCTAGCACACCTCACTGTATCAACTCTGACGGTGATCACGCAGCCTATTCACGTTGCTGTCCAAACTGGAAAAAGGAAAAGGACATCATCACTCTCAAAGTAAAGGAAAACATTTCGTTTAAGGAAGCGCGTAAAAGGTGCGCACCTTTCTACAACACACCCTACGCTGATGCGGCGCGCCGGGGGGCAACGTCGCACCGGCCTCCGCCACTCCTTCGGCCCGTGCAGAGCGAGTCGTCGGCTGTGGCGCCTGCCCCCAAGGCGGCAGTAGTTAAGTCTACTCCGCCGACTCGCGAACAGGGACTGGCGACTCCAGGGTCGTCGGATCCCAAGGCCTCGTCTCACCAGGCGAGGCCCGAAACCCGAAACACCGGCCCGCACCTGCGGGCATCCAGTGCCTCCAAGGAGGGAATGGGCATCACGGTACCCGTGGTACCGAAAGGTCGGCGTAGCTCCTTGGAGCGCACCGAGAAAACAAAAAAGCCCATAACGGGGCCCGATGAAGGCCCTGTTACCTGAGTTCCGACTTCCCGTCTAAACAACAGATACCTGTCTCTCGTACACACAGCATTACGTTACTTTCATGATGAACACACAAATCATACAATGGAACGTTAGGGGCCTTCTCAGGAACCTCGACGATGTCCAAGAACTTCTACACAAACATTCACCTAAAGTGCTGTGTGTACAAGAAACACACTTAAAATCCAAACACACCAACTTTCTTCCTAGCTACGTTATATTCTGAAAGGACCGTGATGATGCCATGGCATCATCCGGAGGTGTGGCCATTATAGTTAATAAAGGGATTGCATGTACACACCTACCGCTTCAAACGTCCGTTGAAGCAGTGGCTGCTCGAGCTGTCCTTTTTAATAAACTCGTCACCATTTGCTCTTTGTACATACCTCCACACTACCAATTGCATATACATGAATTCCAGTCTTTGATAGATCAACTTCCCGAACCCTATCTTGTCCTAGGGGACTTTAATGCACATAGTAGTCTATAGGGTGACTCTCGCTGCGACGCTCGAGGTCGCCTAATTGAACAGTTCCTTTTCTCTTCCGGCGCGTGTCTCCTAAACCGAAAAGAGCCAACATATTATAGCCTTGCTAACAATACCTACTCATCCATAGACCTCAGCATTGCATCTCCATCGCTTCTACCCCTACTCCAATGGAAAGTCATCAATAATCCCTTCGGAAGTGACCACTTTCCTGCATTGCTCAGCACACGAGTACAAAATGAATGTCTTCCACAGGTTCCCAAATGGCTCACAGAAAAAGCCGATTGGGAACAATTTTACAAGATTACTCCACCCAAATGGACCGACCTATCTGGTTTAAGCATAGATGCAGCTGTACAGTTCTTTACAGCTTTTCTCATGGACGCTGCAATTAAATGCATCCCGCGAACATCTGGAATGCCGGGCAAACGACGTGTCCCATGGTGGAACACTGAATGTCGAAATGCGCGCAGGAAGCAAAATAAAGCATGGAAGCTGCTTCGGGACTCTCCGACAGCGGAAAACCTTACAAACTTTCAAAACATTAAGTCCCGAGGCAGGAGAACGCGCCGGCAGGCCAGGAGAGAAAGTTGGCAAAAGTTCTTATCAGGCATCAATTCATACACACAGGAGGGGAAAGTCTGGAACATGGTTAGTAGTGTAGTAGGAAGAGAAACACATTCACTCCCTCTCGTAAACACACAAGGCGACAGCTTGGAAGACCAGGCGAACTTCCTAGGCGCCTACTTCGAACAGGTCTCCAGCTCGTCCCACTATTCCGACGCTTTTCAACAGTATAAAACGACAATAGAAAAGCAGAAACTAGAACGCAAATGCACAAAATATGAGGCATACAACCAGCCTTTTAGCTTGGCGGAGCTACAGACATCGCTAAACTGCTGCAGCGATTCCGCCCCAGGTTCTGACCATGTGGTCTATGAAATGTTGAAAAACTTACCCCTCGAAACGCGAAATACTTTAATTTCTCTGTACAATGTCACATGGTTTTCTGGCGAGATCCCCTCTGCCTGGAACGAGGCCATTGTAATTCCCATTCTAAAGCAAGGCAAGGATCCATCTACCGTTACCAGTTACAGGCCGATCGCACTAACAAGTTGCCTGTGTAAACTTTTCGAAAAGATGATTAACCATCGACTTATACACTTCTTGGAAACGAACAACCTATTGGACCCACACCAGTGCGGATTTTGCGAGGGCAGATCCACCACTGACCACCTGTCACGTATCGAGGCACAAATCCGTGACGCTTTCGTCGATAAACAATTTTTTGTCTCGGTGTTTCTCGATATGGCGAAAGCTTACGACACCACCTGGCGCTTTGGCATACTACGAGACCTGTCACACTTAGGTGCCCGAGGCAACATGCTGGCTATAATCGAAAGTTATTTGTCCAATCGCACGTTCCGTGTACGAGTGGGGAATGTCTTGTCTCGAACATTTGTCCAGGAGACTGGAGTGCCGCAAGGTGGTGTCCTGAGTTGCACACTTTTTATTATAAAAATGAATTCCTTGCATCTGTACATTCCCGCAATATGTTTTATTGCACATATGTCGACGACATGCAGATCGGTTTTAAATCGTGCAATCTCGTAATGTGCGAGCGGCAGGTTCAACTTGGTTTGAATAAGGTAACAAAATGGGCAGACGAGAACGGGTTCAGCTTTAATCCTCAAAAGAGCACGTGCGTTTTATTTTCAAGAAAGAGAGGCCTCCATCCCGATCCGGACAATGACCTACACGGTCAGCGGCTAGCTGTGAAAACCGAACACAAATTTTTAGGCATAATTTTAGACATGAAATTAACATTCGTACCCCATATCAAAAATCTCAAAAAAATAATGCCTGAAAGCTATGAATATACTTAAGGTCTTGTCGCGGACATCATGGGGCAGCGATAGAAAATGTCTAATTAATCTTTATAAAAGCCTCATACGCACGCGCCTAAATTATGGGGCGATCGTCTATCAGTCTGCGGCACCAAGCGCCTTGAAAATGCTTGACCCAGTCCACCATTTGGGCATTCGTCTTTCCACGGGTGCTTTTCGCACCAGCCCCGTAGACAGCCTCTACGTCGAATAGAACAAGTGGTCGCTCCACCTGCACAGATCTTACATGTCCTTTGTATATTATCTCAAAGTGAACGCACACAAGGAACACCCGTCACACTACACAATCAATGATCTGTCCAGTTCTGTCCTATTCGACCACCGTCCTTCTTTGAGACAGCCCTACTCACTTCGTGTGAGGGGCCTCGCTGAGGAAACGGGTGTGCCACTTCTAGAACACCGTTTGATGGCTCCCGCTGCATATGTGCTGCCATGGCAGTGGCAGCTTATAGACTGCGATGTATCTTTCGCCGAAGTATCAAAGCACGCGCCTATTCCACACATACGTACATACTTCCTTGAATTGCAGTTCAAACACGGTTATCCAGAATTCTTCACCGATGCATCCAAGTCTGATACTTCTGTCTCCTACGCTGCGGTCGGTCCATCCTTTTGGGATGCCGGTGCTCTTCACCCTAATACAAGTATATTCACAGCTGAGGCCTACGCGATATTTGCGGCCGTCAAATACATTAAACAATTAAAGCTACCAAGAGCAGTAATATACACCGATTCCTTAAGCGTGGTAAAAGCCCTCAAAAGCCTGAAAAAACACAAAAACCCTGTCCTTGTATCTCTCTACTCACTCCTATGCACAGTCTACTCACTCAAACAGCATGTCGTAGTGTGCTGGGTGCCGGGACACCGCGAGATACAAGGAAACGTGTTGGCGGACCAGCTAGCTGCATCTGTCGACGCAACCGCTGCCAATAGATCGCTAGAGATTCCTGCGCTTGACTTAAAACCTTTTCTTAAACGAAAGCTCAGGGCCTATTGGCAGAGAACATGGGATCGGCACACACAAAACAAACTGCACGTTATTAAGCCGCAACTTGGTCATTGGCCGCCACTGTCAAAATCACGTCACACAGAAGTTACATTTACAAGGCTAAGGACAGGGCACACACACAGCACACACTCATACCTTTTGTCTGGTGGCGATCCACCTCTGTGTGACAGATATGATGAAGCACTAACCGTGCTTCACATTTTAATCCAATGCAATGAATTAGACACGCTACGAAAAAAGCACTTTCCTTTACCCTACCGACAGCAAATACCATTTCACCCATCAATGTTCATCGGTAGGGATCCGCTTTTCAAACCTCAATCATTGTTGGCATTTTTAAGAGACGTACATACTTTTCATGTGATATACCCAGGCATTCCGTAGCACGACCTCTCAAGAGAGGTCGATGCTGCGGTGGCCACATTAAACAAAGTACCTGCCTCGCGGCCCTTGGACGCAAGGGCGTTCACGAGGCACTTGTGCTAATGCCATATATCTTCATCATGGTTTTATTATCACGACCTTTCGCCATTCAATCTCAATACACACATTTCATGTCACTTTCATGATTTTAATACTTCTACGTTTTACCCGCCTTAGCGCGAGGAATTTTAAGGCCCTTATACAGCCACTTACCATTATGATTGTTCACATCTCTTGTCCAATGACCTGGCGCTCTTTCGCCATCACGTGGCCCTTGCGCCACAAAACACCACACATCATCAATACTACAGTTGTACTAACCCTTCCGGAGCTTTCGGCTAAGGTTGACATACATAACAATAACCTGAAAACTGAAATACAAGAGCTCAAACAAACAGTTCAGTTCATGGATAGCCATTTTGAGGAACTAAAGCAAACACTTGAGACGTTAAGAAGAGACAACGCAGCCTTAAAGAAAGATAACACGGCACTGCGTGAGCGCCTGGATGCAGCACGCTGTGAAATAAGAGACCTCAAGCAGTACAGCAGACAGCAGAGTCTTAAAAAAAAAGGGAACCATGTGTGGATGCGAAGCAGCGGGGAGATAATCAGCTTGAGCGGGAGGAACGTCGCCGCTCTCATTTCACGGCAGCGGTCCGGGCGCTCATCACGGCGCTGCACAGGAGAGAGAATGAGGCACGCGCGCTCCGTCATTTTCATACCGCGGAACTACCGTGGCACCCCAGCGGAGTATGCAGCTGTCACACCACCTGTCGTGCGCGCCGCTCCGTACAGGATTCCTAGAGGAAAGGACGGGGGGGGGACCGTAGGAGAGGAGAGAGAGGGGGGAGGGGACGTGCATGCGCTGATGGGGTGTGCGACGCGGGAGCCGCTCCTTAGAGTAGAGTATTCCTAGAGGAGAGAGGGGCAGAGGACGCGCATGCGCTGTGGGGATGTGGGACGCGGGCGCCGCTCCGTAGAGTAGATGATTCCTAGAGCAGAGAATGGGGGTGAGCGTAGGAGAGGATAGGGGAGGGGACGCACATGCGCTGTAGGGGGGTGTGGGACGCGGGGGGCCGCTCCGTAGAGTAGAGGATTCCTAGAGGAGAGAAAGGGGGGTGAGCGTAGGAGAGAGAGGGGGGAGGGGACGCGCATGCGCTGTGGTGGTGTGGGACGCGGGAAGGAGGGACGCATTAAGCCCCCCTCCGCACACATGCAAGCGGGATCAAGGAATGGGGTCAACCTGGGCGATAGACACCACCTGCCTAGCCATTGCTAAGCAGCCTCTCTGTGCTCTAGGCCATTACTCTGATGACTGTGATAGTGGTTGACGGCCTTCATATTACTACAGTGTTCTGGTTCGCATAATGGGTGCTTCCCTACTTCATGACAGTGGCCGGACGCGGGACGGGGGGACGAGGGAGGGACGGACAGAGCCCCGAGCATAAGACGCTTCG
This sequence comes from Rhipicephalus appendiculatus, assembly GCA_030522465.1. NCBI lineage: Eukaryota > Metazoa > Arthropoda > Arachnida > Ixodida > Ixodidae > Rhipicephalus > Rhipicephalus appendiculatus. Next base: position 6,773 of record JALIZH010031376.1, on the reverse strand, counting down.
CATCTAAAAAACTTCCCCATCTCCCGCTAAAGGGAACCATGTGTGGATGCGAAGCAGTGGGGAGATGGTTAGCTTGAGCGGGAGAAAGGTCGCCGCTCTCGTTTCGCGGCCCTGCACAGGAGAGAATGAGGCGCGCTCCGTCATTTTTATACCACGAAACTACCGTGGTGCCCCCAGAGGAGTATGCAGCTTTCGCACCACCTGTCGCGCGCCGCTCCGTAGAGGATTCCTAGAGGAGAGAACGGGGGGAACCGTAGGAGAGGAGAGAGAGGGGACGCGCATGCGCTGAGGGGGTGTGGGACGCGGGAGCCGCTCCGTAGAGTAGAGAAAGGGGGGTGAGCGTAGGAGAGAGGGGGGAGAGGACGCGCATGCGGTGTGGGGATGTCGGACGCGGGCGCCGCTCCGTGAAGTAGAGGATTTCTAGAGTACAGAAAGGGGTTGAGCGTAGGAGAGGAGAGAGAGAGGGGGAGGGACGCGCATGCGTTGTGGTGGTGTGCGACGCGGGAAGGAGGGACGGGCTAAGCCCCCCTCCCCCAAATGGAGTCAGGAAGGAATGGAGTCAACCTGGGCGACACACACCACCTGCTTAGCCATTGCTAAGCAGCCTCTGTGTGCTCTCCCCATCACTCTGGTGACTGTAGTGGTGGTCTAAGGCCTTATATTGTACTACAGTGTTCTGGTTCGCATAGTGCAGGGGTCTCAAACTCACCTCAGCTGACGGGCCGCAGTCACGAACATTTACTCACTCAGGGCCAGGACAATGACGAAGGTAAAAGCAACGGGGGGTCTAGTAGGTTGTACAAAATTTGAGCTGACATTGCCGTTTTGAAGATGTTTCCCATATCTCATAAAGAGCATTTGGCGCCGTTATTCCCACACTATATCAATACCTATCTCCAATATCACTATATCATGGGGAGATAACGCGCGCGCCCCCCGCTCGTAAAATCGAAGGTCGCTTGAGGGACCCGCCCCCCCTCCCCCCCCCCCCGCCTCGCGTCTTTTCACGCTCACGAACAACGGGCGGGCCCGGTTATATATATACATATACATATACGGCAAATGACGCCGACGCCGACGGCGAAAACCAGCCGCGGGTGTCCATATAATTGCTATCGCAATAAAATTCTTTTGCTGCGGAGCTTCGCTCGCCATCCCCATTAAAAGAGTGCCATCACTCCCTAACGTTGTTCTTCGTAGCGACAATCAGCAAGCGTGACAAAGAACGGATGTACGATTTCCTCGTTGAATTGGCGTAGACTCCCTTACGCATTTCAAATGGGTAAACGATTCAGTTTACTAGAACCTGCTATGGTACAGTTCAGGACCAAACTTCAGCCTGGTACTGCCTGTGGAGCCAAATACCTCCATTCACTGAGAACATACGATATCCTCAAAAGCCACTGTGTTTTCTCTGGTTGGTCCGCAAAACTTTACAATATGTATAATGTACATATAATGGATAACGAAATCTAAAAGGTATCATTCCAATACGCATGAAGTTTCTTACATTTGTTTTAATATAACGAACTGAAAGCAATGAAAAATTCGTAAAGAGTGCCTGTGTGCTGGTGGCTCCAGCACACAAACCCTGTTTATAAATTTTTCATCGTAAGCTTCGAACTTGCCTTGACTCCTGCCAATTTTTGAACCTTGAAGCAAGCAATATGTGTATAAAAACACCGTGATACGTAAATGATCGCCTGATTGATACCACACGATGGTTAATGATGAGATTTCTTTTTTAAGGTGAAAGCCCTAGACCGCTGTCAAGCGGCCAAGTTAAGTGTACTCAGTGTGAGTACACTTAGGTTAAAACGCGCTTGACCAAATCCAAAGGACGCAAGCGGAGTGTCACTTGCAGAAGAGTACACTCCGGTCGGAGTGCGTTCCATGAACACACTTTGCTGCGTCTCCGACAGTATTTACTGGCAACGCTTGTGTAGAAGACAGCTGCAATTTTTGGGTGCGAAACAAATAAGTTTGTTTTTATTTGTGATTCAACGTGTAAGAATCATCTTCATTAAGTTTCACATCTTCGCAAAACGCTCTCGCAGCCTGTTGCCTTTTCTTCTTTGCTACAAGTACGCTCTCTTTACCCGTTAAGCAACGCGAATCCCAAAATGTCACTCGTTCCGAAGCGTAGCGTCATGAAGTGCAGTTAAACTGCCCGCTTGACACGGGTGTTAGATGCCTGTTGAAACGCGAAGAGTGACCTGCGGCGTTGACGTCAATGTTTTTGATACCAGAAATCATTATATGATGTCACCTTATGATGTCATCATAACGTCACAGGTCTCCAAATTTTCTAAAGTCATCATGATGTCATCATCGTGTCGGCACATAATGACGAGATTGCATCATTCGTCTTAACGTCGATGGTCAGATTTAGAGTTTCACGAGGCATCCAACGCTTCTGTTTTAGAACGACAGTGAGCATCTATGGAAAGCGACCAGCGTCAAACGCTTGCCCCGAGATCACTACCGAACCCCAAACTCAGTAACGCTCGAACGGGTATTCAGGGAACCCTGGAACTGGACGCGAAGGCAGCACCGAGTAAGAACGCTCATCAAAGTATGCTCGATTGCTCACAAAGGAAATAAAAGGGTAGAAGACTTTGTTGTGGGGCATTTTCCGGTGGCAGACGCTCATTAGGTGCAAAATGGCGCCGGAAAACCCTTCGGCGTATATCATGTCTGGTGCGCACCACCAGCGCACCAGACCTGTGCGCTGGTGCTGCGGAGTGTGTCGAAGGGAATTCCTTGACTTCGCCAGGTCCAACGTGCAGAGGAAGCAATAGATAAATTAATGCTATGGAGGATTAAAATGCCTGGTTTCATGAGCTTCATTGAGGCAGGAAGGCTGTCAGTACCACTGAATCGAGGCATCGTAGTTCGTCGCTTCGTGTTTACCAATACGGTCGGCGTTCGGCCGCCGCGCAGTTCGTTTCTGCGGTACGAACCACCGACTGCCTGGACTATCTCATCCATTGCATAGCTCAGTGCATACGGCAGCTACTGTCATATCCCCGCTACCACAAGGCATTGACACGTTGAATTAATAGAAAGTGGTTGGCTTCCTCTCGATAGAGAGCACGAAATATTCGAAAGAAAGCCTCGTTCGCGCAAATCACGGCTAAATGCACCGCTATCCCGTAATCTTGCTTCTTTTTTCAGCCACATCTAAGGGAAGCGACACAGTGTACCGAGATTTTAAATGTGTCCAGGCTAGGCGTGATGGCTTAGCAGCACGTATCCAAAGTAGACCTGTGCGCTGGTCTCGAAATCGTCGGCGGCGGCGCGCCGGTGTTTCCACCTCCGGCGGCATGTCAACGGCGCGGGGTTCATGGGATCGGCGGCTCCGCTGCACGGGCGGAGTTGGGGGGGAGGGGGAGGTAGATTCAAGAGTTTATGATGTGTGGTGTTTTGCGGCGCAAGGGCCATTTGATGGCCAAAGAGCGCCAGGTCATTGGACGAGAGATCTGAACAATGATTATAATAAGTGGCTGTATAAGGGCCTTAAAATTCCTCCCGCTAAGGCGGGTAAAACATGGTAAAAAAAACCATGAAATTGACGTGAAATGTGTGTAGTGAGAATGAAAGACGAAAGGTTGTAAGACACACACACAGCACACAGTGTGTATTGTGCGTGTGTCTTGTCCTTAGCCTTGTAAGTGTAACTTCTGTGCGGCGTGATTTTGATACTGGCAGCCAATGACCAAGTTGCGGCTTAATAACGTGCAGTTTATTTTCTGTGTGCGTATCCCACCTGCTCTGCCAATAGGCCCTGAGCTTTCGTTTCAAGACAGGTTTCAGGTCAAATGCCTGGGATAGCTATAGATGTATTGGTAGTGGTTGCGTTGACGGATGCAGCTAGGTGACCACACGAGAAATCTGCCACCGGCACCACCTTGCAGGTCAAGATCCAGTGCCACATATACGGGGTGGCCAGTGAACGGTTGTGCAGCGCGAGCAGTCGGTTTTTAAAGACGATAGTCTTTCTTGGGATACTTAAACGGAGAAATTTTTGGTTTAGAATAAGTTTATTCCAACGAAGTACGTGAACACTTGAAAAACATGCCTATACAACAAGGACAGTAGCTAACAAACACAAACGACTAAGCACAATGTACATGAAACATAATTACGGATATGTCCAAGTCCACAGCACGTCCTAACAAAAGCTATTATGGACTAACACACACACTAATCACTATACACAATGTATGTACATGACGATGTATATACATAATATGCATAAGTTCACGAGCATGCAAGTATATATGTACTGTGATGACGATGAGCCGCAACCGAGCTTGGGCCTCGTGCTCAACCACCACGAAGAAGAGAAAGACGAGGAGTCAGAGAATAGAACAGCCGGCCCGCAGTCAGGGCGTTGTCTCTTGTTTCTCTCCTTTTACAATGGCGCAGCCGACGAAGACGAAGTGCTACGTCTACGACTCTTCGTCCATGGCAGTCAGCAACGTGAACCAGCAGTAAGTGCTGCTTGAGGACGGCGTCCAGGCCTCCTCGGCACCTGCTCGCCTGCCGCCACTGCCACCACCGTTCGGGGACGGCGTCTAGGCCTCCTCGACGGCTCCACACCACTGCAGTGACGCGGTGTACACGACAAGGGACGCCGTCCACGCGTCCTGGACCATGGATCCAGCCACCGTGAGTACCGGGACCGCCGCGCACTCCGCGAACCCCGCCGAGGGTTCGTCGGGCGCCTCGGCCGGCAACGGTGCGGAATACGTGCGTATACTCACGGAACTGTCTCGTCTACTCCACCGCGTGTCGTCGCTGAACTCCGGGTTCTCGCCTGCCGCTTCACCATCGTCGGCTGTTTGGGCAGTGCCGGTGTTCCGCGGCTTCCAAGACGACGTTTTCCTGTGGGTCGAGACCATTAATTCTCTCGGCAGCCTCCTTGCCTGGCCGGAGTATCGCAAGTGGCTAATTGCCATCGACCACCTTCGCGATGCCGCCAAGGCATGGCATGCCTACGAGGGCGTCAGGCAGGGGTCCTGGTCTGAATGGTGTGCGAAGTTAACGAGTCTATTTCGTCCCCCTTTCGCATGCCTGTGACCCCCTGACCACCGACCGAGCCTCTACCACGCACCACTTCGAAGCTGCAGCTCGGGCGTCCACCAACCCGCCCTGTCTCGGAGATCAAGCTCGCAAGGCGCAGCGCCCCCCTGATGCATCTGTGCCCTGTAGCTGCTCCGCGGACAGCTTCGCAGAGCACCCTGCGGCAGCCATCGACACTAGCAGCCAGGTGTACACCTCCCTGCAGGTGTCAGGCTCCCCGTCGATACCTGCCACAGAACCACCCTTGACAGAGACCAAGACCATCTCAAAGCCACAGCAGCCGGTGAGTCGACCTCCAAGCCGGTCAGCGCCAGAGTTCCTGGAGTCGTCTGTCTGCAGTGTGACGATGTCAGCTCCCTCCAAACCACATGGAGACGAAGCACTAGCCACCACTCCCAGTTCGGTGCACAGTCAGGAGCCACGTCATCCCCGACCATTACCGCAGTCATTGGCCGAGTGTGTGGACGCTCGCCACTTGCCAAGTGCCGTCTCCCTGAAAGATTCTGAAGTGGCTATCGCGCCTGAGGACTTCGTCATGGAAGACCTGCTGGTGCAATCATGCAGTCATGGTGCAGTCATGGTAGAACCAAGATTCGCTTCCTGTCTTCCAAAGTGCAACGGGATAGTCATCATGATGATTTGCAACCGATGCGACCGCTCTGCATCAACCAGTACCACCTGCTAGTCCCATATTCTTTCGATGACGACATTCATTCACAACATGGACGAGACCTGCACCGTCCATCACGACAAAGCCAGTGTCGTCCACCAGAATGCTCGGCAGCTCGACAGGACAAGTCGCGGAGAGCACAACACCGACCGCCGCGGCATAGTCAATGTCGTCCGCCAGAATTATGTTTGGCATCTCATCCACCCAAGTGGCTGCGTGGCCGAGATCGGCCAAAGCGATGCAGCCAGTCTCGTCCTCCGGATCCACTTCTGGCAGATATCCTAACCGAATCGCAGCGTGGCCGGGACAGACCACCGCGAGGCAGTCAGGGCCGCCCACCAGAGGCGCCATCGGCAAAACACTAAGCCAAGCCCAAGCGTTGCATCGACCACCCGCAGCGACACCAGCAGCATCGGCCACCAGAGACAGTGTACGTGGCTTTGCTCATTCGCAGTCATGGCCGAGTGTGATGACGATGAGCCGCAACCGAGCTTGGGCCTCGTGCTCAACCACCACGAAGAAGAGAAAGACGAGGAGTCAGAGAATAGAACAGCCGGCCCGCAGTCAGGGCGTTGTCTCTTGTTTCTCTCCTTTTACAGTACATTAGATGTTATGGCGAAGGCTATTTACATAATTGGATATTGATTCCATGAAATTTTTATATACAGAAACCCCATGGATACGGGGACGCGCACACACAGAAAAAGTAAATATATCAGGCTGTGTTCAGATAAGAACGTCGGTGCATGTCCACCGACCCCCTTTAATTTCGCCGAAAAAATTATATTTTGTTTTCCGAGTCCCCAGGACCACAAAACCACTTTTGGTTTCGCGAGAAAAAATTGCGCTTTCTTTACTTGCCAAGGAAAAAAATCTTAAATGTGAGCATTATTAAGCTTTGTGTCGATTTCGCGATTTTTTTTCTTAACAGAACAACATCAAAACTGCAAAGTAATAATTTTTTCTCAATACAAACTATCCTTAGTATGTGGAGAAAATTTTTCGGACCTACAGC
>JALIZH010031375.1:0-20272 GCA_030522465.1 Rhipicephalus appendiculatus | reverse complement strand
GCGTCACGCGAGAGATGTCATCATTGGTATCAACTGCTTCCTTGGTGTTCATCCTTGGTGTTCACCCTTGGTGTTCATCCTTGGTGCAGTCATCGACCGGCGATCCGAGTTAATAACAATATCCGCAGAAATAGAAGCACTACCGCCGGGAACGCCGCCAGAAAGCACGCCTTGAATGTGCTGCAAGACCAGGCCACCATTCCCCTTCGCTCCATCGTCGTGATTTCCGTCGGCACTAAGAAATCAGCAGACCTAGAAGTCGTCGTTCAAGGCGACCAGCCCCTCTTGATCAACCACGATATTCGCAACGCAAGAAGAATGGCCGAGATTTGTGGATGGAAAGCAACAGATATGCTCACGAATTTTAGCGACGAGTTCACAGCAACCCAGTTTGTTGTCAAGCAACTGTGAAAATTCGTCAAGTGGGCCTTTCAACTGCGCATTCTCTTGAACAAAGTTTACACACGCAGCACTTTTGGCGTCCAGAAGAGACACGCCGGCCTTCCAAATTCCTCTACCGTACGCTGGCCGCAAAGCAGTGGTCCTTGACAGCCCACCACCACTGACGTACTGGTCACGGTTACTGTCCCAGGCTTCACGTCCATGGTTAACTTGCCAATGACGGGCAGGGGGTCTAAGAAAGCATGACAGGCGCAGGGCAGTTTTTGTGAGAGCTGGCCACCGCCTTCTATGTCTCTAGTATACACTCATTGGAATCACACTCACCAGCGAGCGTGTCGATTATCATGCTCAGTTTCTGCCCTCCCCACGTCGAAACCTTCTCGAGAAGCCGCGAGACGTCCCTGTCGGTCACACTGTGGGCCACCAAGGCAAGCATAAATTCTTTGCTCTCGATTTCTTCTTCTTCCACGACATTTGCATCTGACTTCCGGGAACGACTCCTGTGGCATACCCTGGCCACGTGACCTTTCCTCCCGCACTGACGGCATTTGGTGTTTCAATGTCGGCACTCGTTGGAATCTTGCGGCCCGTCGCAACGTTCGCACCGTGGGCGACTGCTTTTCAGGTTGCTGCTCGGCGGCCGGGACTCACACCGTCGTAGTCGCTGCGGGGCGTTCATGGTACCACTTCCGTTGCCCAAGCAAGTCTCCTGCATGTCACGGACGTCTTCCTGCGCCTTCTCGGAAGCCCTGACGAAGTCCTCAGCCTCTTTCAAGGTCAGCTTACCTCGCGTCAACAAAGAACGCCGTGCGTCGTCGTCCCGGATACGGCAAACGATGTGATCTCGTAACATACGGTCCATCGTACTACCGAAGTTCCAGCTTTCGGCTAGCCTCCTGAGTTCCGCGATTAAATCTCGCACACTCTCGCCTTCCTTTGCTTCCGCATGAAAAACGCATAACTGGCTGCTATTTCATTTTCTTGCGGGTTCTACTGATCTTCCAGACATTCCACAACCTGGTCGTAGCTTAAGCTGTTGACCTGGAGTGCTCGGATTACGTCCTTGTAATACCCGTACAACGCTGTCGCTCAGCGACGAAATCAAGCAAGGCGCGGCGCTTCCCGGGATCCGTTATTTCATGTCCCTCGAAGAAGGCTTCAAGACGTATGCGGTACGCACCCCAGCTTCCCGCTGCTCCATCGAATGCTGGTGGGCGAGATCCCATGCCTTCTGGTCGTCCGCCTTCAGCAGAAGATTATGCCGGAGTAATATCCCATCTTCGTCGCCACTGAATTAACGTAGCGGACACAGACCAGGACCACAAGTAAAACAGGGTTTATTCCAAAGACAAACGATCGTCGTCTTCGTCAGTCCACGAAGAGCTGTGTGCACGCGCCGTGCAGATGCGCCCAGCCGCAGTTCCGCAATTAGTGCGATACAGCAGAAGCCACCCGTGCTTTCACCCTCATCGATTCTACCGAACGTACTCCGACGCACCGAGCTGCTCAACTAGCTTTCGACATCAATCCAAGCCTTCTGAAGCATAAGCAAGAACAGCTGAAAACCCTGTTCCTGTAGAAGGACTGCTTTTTGTCGTCGTAAAGAATTCGGCACACTCCAGTTGCGAAACATCACGTCATAACAGAGGAACGCGTCAGAACACTCCGTCAGAGCCCGCTCAGAGTTTCGACGCGAGAACGCGAGGTCGTAGAGAAACAAGTTGACAAAATGCTACGCGACGATATAATCCAGCCACGCAAGTGTCCGTGGGCGTCACCCGTTGTGTTAGTGAAGAAGTAGGACGGAACCCTACACTTCTGCATCGGTTATTGCCGCCTCAACAAAATCACAAATAAGGACGTGTATCCTCTCTTACGCATAGACGACGCCGGGGATTGACACCAGAACGCGAAGTACCTTTCGTCGATGGATCTGCGGAACGGCTATTCGAAAATCGAAGTCGACGAGAGACCGGGAGAAGACTGCCTTAATGGGCCTAGTGCGCTGCAGTTTTGACTGAACAAGTCGCGCCGATGCGCGGCGCGCTACTAATCATTCGCTGCGGCGAGCGGGTGCGTACAGGCGTAACAATAGTAGCTCGAACGGACAATGCTAATTTGCGGTCAAACAGGAGTGTTGCGTGTATGACTGTCATAACACCCTGTAGAAACGCTGACGGTAAGCTGCCAAAAAATGAAATTGTATGGATTTGCGTGAAGGCTCACAAGAACGAGCGATGAGAGCATTGGATAAGGGCGGTGCGACGTGCGAAATAAACAGACGCCCGTCCTTTTATCGCGCTGTTCTTACTATTATTGCGCATTCTTGCTCATCGTTGTCATAGACTTTGCTTTTTTAACACGATAGCGTTAAAGAGCTCGTTTCGCAGAAATTCCGGCGTCGGCGTCGGCGTCGTTGGTTGTGAGCGAAAAATCATCATCTTGTCCGTGACCGAAAAATCATCATCTTGTCCGTGACCGAAAAATCGAGAAAGATGCAAATAAAATAAATAATAAAAATTTTCGGGTCCGAGTGAGGATCGAACCAGGGTCGTCTGCGTGGCAAGCAGGTGTTCTACCACACAGGCATGCCTCTGCTTGGAAATACTGTGAAAATAACTTTCTCTGCTTGGAAATGCAGTGAAAATTACTTCCATGATTCGCAAACGCAAGCGTCCTTTATATAAGCGTCGCAATATAACATGTAATATCCCAGGAATATTGCGTGGTACAAGCGTAAATTGCCATCGGGCGTCAGAATATGTGACTATCATAACGATTTCATAGTTTAAAGCCAGCCACCCATTACGAAAGGCACACACCTTACTGCGCGTATTCCCTTAACACCACGTAGTGGGTGCATTGCAAGTTCGAAAACATTTCCCACATTTCGCCGCGCATAATTGCTCCTGGTTTAAAGCATACTACCCATTACATAGTATGCACTAAGTGATTGAAGTAGGCACTAGGGACGGGATATCGCTATCGCGTTCAACTCTTAAAGGCGAAGCTTAAGGGTCCCCCCATTTTTTTAATCCTAATTGGAGGCCTTCGGCAGCTTGTGAAGCATGTAACCCACGTACGCAGTGCCCACTTCTTGGGCAAAGAGAGAAGATCGATAGCCCAGCACTCTGCCTATGTGTTCCGACATTTTTTCCTGCGTACTATAGGAAATGCGATGGCACGACCCTGCGACGAAGCGTGATAAATCATCGTATCTAGAAAGGGACGCGCCGATGGCCAGAGCCAGGCGCATGATAGGTCTGTGCAGGATGCATGCTCGCACATCTTGACAAATACAGCCAAGACGGCGGCCTGCTTGCACCATCTTCGGCAACCAGCCTTGCATGTGGAGCTGGCTCCCGCAATGTATAAATGGTTCTATTGACAACTGGAAAAATGTGTAGAAAACGGAACGACGGGATTAACGAGAAAACGTGAAAAGTGAGAGGAATGGAATCAACGAACTTAGACGAACGCCGACTACCAACAAACGCCTGTTGAATACATTCACAGCCATAAGAAAGTGCTAGCGACTCCCTTTGCGGGGAGTAAACGCTCGTCTCATATTTCACCCTCTTTTCAGGAGTGCTGAGAACTCTCTGCTACACAGAGTAGGCACACTCTCCCGACAGAGTTCTGGTACTCTGGCTGAGCGAGAGTTAACAAGCTCTCTCGCCAGAGTAAAGTCACGCTTCTGATATGGAGTGCATACACTCTCTGCGGGAGTTACGCTACTCTCTCACAGAATTTTATAATCTGGTCTGGCAAGAGTGCATCAACTCCCTCCAAGAGTACAATCACTCTTTCTGCTTGGATGAACTAAATAATAATAATAATTGTCGAGCATTTTCTACAATCTAACAGTAAACAAGCTGAGATTTTTGAAGCTTACGTCCCATATTGGGGACGGCATCGGCACACATATTACAATCGTACACAACACAGCAACACTGAACATATACCGCTCGCGCTACGGACAACCATACCTACAGCAACCGGTATATATACCCATGATGTCCTGCCCCCCCTTCTAGTGCCGGCGGCGCAACGTCTATATTGTGCGTATTTAGAGAGAAACATAAACCGAGCCCGTGTAATTATCTGGTGATCGTTAGGATCACTGTAGAAACGTCTGCCTTTTACTATAACACTACATAATATTCAACGCCATTTTCGTTATTAAATTTCAGTTATCAGCTGGCATTCTGTCATATCGGCTCAATGTGGTTGAGCCGCTTATACTTCGTCTGGGGAGCTGTAGATACGCGCTTACCAATATAGTTGGGACGATCTTTCAGCAGGGCTGGCCGAGGAATAATCTACGAACGTTACGATCCGGCGTCCGATCCGACTTGCGGTCCTGCGGCACGTACTACAAGTACGCCAGGAAAACAACGCCGGTCGGCAAAACCACAACTCAAGCGCATCTCTGGCAGTCCTTACAGTTTTGCTTACCTCAGCTACACTTTAATGTGATAGTGAGAGGCTTGAGAAATGCGCAAACCTCAACCATCGCGAGCCACCTGCGCCGAGATTGGGCCAACCAAATACGACCCGTACGACTCCCAGCGAAGGTAGGCCTAGCCTACCGGCCGAGTCCGTCTACATGTCATCGGCGCTTCTGGGCCTAATGCCGAGAAGTAATAATTCCGAGAAGTAATAATGACTGTACAGTAGAGCTTTGTCATCGGTTAACCTGACTGAACCATTGTTTGTTGCGTACCGTGTCCGCACAAGGAGCGATGAGCATCGATGCGATGCTCTTTGCGCCAGTGCACACAAGCCGCCGCCTATAGCCGCCGGGCGCACTCACCGGCACTTCGCTGACTGATACGTGAAAACACCTGCTTGTCATTTGGTACGCCTTATTGAAGTAACATGATGGCATACTTTCTTGCGCATTGAATTTGGTTTTTAGAGATCGGTTAGTAAGTTGCAGCTATCGGTATAGCGATGCAAATCTGTACACTGACACAGCTGCTGCACTAGCACGTATCGTCGTTTGCACAAGAAAATACAGATTATTCAATAAAGTACGCGCGTACTTATCGAGCGGCATTACAGTCGACATAAAACATCTGTGCACGCCAACCAGCGGAAAGAGCGAGAAACGGCTATTGTACTCGGCAGTAACAGCTGTTAATCAGCCCTAGGACCTTGTAATTTTTGTATATTTTGTTTTCCATGTTATGAATTCTCAAAGAAAGTTGGCGCTGTTGGCCTTTGCGGCATGTCATGCGTGGCCGGCAGCAGTTTCCATCCTATGAAGACGCAAGGTTTAGTTGGAAAAGACAATTCGCAATGCCCCCGAACTATAGGTGGGGCGCTGTACGATTCAAGATGGCGCCCGATGGAGGGTCAATCCGTTTGTTAGCATAGGAACAGATAGGACGTGCGTACGTACGGCCCGTGCCACTTTCACCGGATGAAGTCATGAGCTGCACTGAAATGGATATAAGACCGAAATGCTTTCTCAAACCATGGAAGCTCGCCACCTAATTATTTGCCGCGGTGTGAAAGGTTATATTTCAGCTCCGTAACCATGCATAAGCGATGCTGTGCGAAATCCTGTGCGTGCTGCAGAAAACTTCGTGAACTAGAATTGACGTATGACCTGAACGGCACTCCGAGATACTGTGTACCGAGCCTGCCTGACGGATTTGCCGCAGTGGTAGGCCGCTAGCGAGTAGCGTCATCGCTGCTGCACGGGACCGAATGTTTAACGTGGCGATGATTTGCAAACATACGCCGTCGTCATTACTTGCGCAGTCAGGAACGCGGAGTTGCTACTTCAACGGAACACAAGCATTTAACATCCTATTTAGTAGCGCTTGTATCACAGCCATGCTCAGACTCAAGCCGTGCGCAATTCCACTGCACTCGGATGCCGCAGGGTTCGACCAGCACCATCGAAACATGAATATCGAAAAGAACACGCGCGTATGCTTTTCGCAACGACGAATTCTTCGACGTTGCGAAAATCCGTCGAACTATGCCGATCGGAAGGTACCGGTGAAGTACAGGAGAAGTGAGCCGAGAGGCGAGGATTGTGGCCGTGACTGCACGTTTCGTCGCTCTAACCATTTCGCTTCCCTGTTCCGAACTCGAGTGTTTAGGCGGAATGCGGCGCTCGATAATATCCACAATAATTGCGCTACGTGCAATGTACCAGAAAAACTGTGTTTTTATTTTGATCTCGCTGAAGGATACTGTACATTAAATACAATCAAAGTGACTTACGAGCGTGAAAAAACATTAGCGCGCGAGGGGCGTGAAGTGCAACTCGCTCCTCGTAAGTTAGCAGCTGATCGTTCATCGTCGCTGTCACACTCCTTCTCACACACACACAAGCCTTCACAGCCTTCTCCGTCCAGTGAAAAAATTCTCGTCTTCAGGTTGGTTCCTCTTAACATCATTGCTGAAAGCAATCTGAAGAATTTCCTCCGCCGAACGACTTCGATTAGTCCTCGTCACAACGTTATCTGGGCGCAGAACCTGGCAGAACTTCTTGCTCTCACACCAGGTCAACAAACAAATCGCTTGCAGAGTGCTGCCATCTATCAACAAACGTACAAAAACAAGCGGCGCAGCGCTGGCCATTTTGAGATTACTCAGTTATACCATGTTAAACATCGCTAGCTCGTGCGACTTCCCGCCTACAATGTTATAAATTCGTGCGCTACAAGAGCACTGACGCATGCTAGATGAAAGTAAAACAAGGTGAGTTTCAACTCAGAAGGTCAGACGACAGCGTTTAACTAACCTATGTGGCTACACAAAACCTCGCGAAGCTGATATTTGTATGATGTGGGTCATCGTTGAACGCTCGAGTTGGCACGTATTTTCACGAAAACTTCGCGTCTCGCAAGAACGAGTCAGATTTATCGTGTCACGGAGGCCCGGTTTGTTCACTGAAGCAGGAAACATGCAAACTCGTAGTGTTTCTTTCCTGCTAACACAGCCGAACAAGTGCGCGACTGCGTAGGGGCTGCCATGGTGTCGTCTACTGATCATCCGTGAGAGGGACGCTCCTAAATTCCGCTAGGGGCGTGACAGTCTATGGGCATTGCGAATAGCGTCTGTGTTCAGAATGCGACCCGTGAGGCGAAACGGCGTGTTTTGTTTTTATCAGTTTGTTTACAGCGTAGCCAGCGCGGTGGGGAGTGGCGTAGTGGTAGTAGAGTACTCGCCTGGTAATCGGAGGGTGGCGAGTTCGAATTCTGCTGGCCGAGGTTTTTAAATGCGAAGCATTTCTTAGCGAACTTCGGCGACCGTGGGCGTATCTATCTATCTATCTATCTATCTATCTATCTATCTATCTATCTATCTATCTATCTATCTATCTATCTATCTATCTATCTATCTAGCCGCCTACGACTTGGTGCTCTCCTGGCCGTATCGTTAATGGGATTTATACCAAATTTGGTATGGCATAACATGACTGTATGACGAACATAAATGGCTGGTAATATCATGAAAATCATGAATAACTTGTCATGAAAAGTATGATTTACATGCCACGATCATGGCGCGCTCGCAGCCGTTTCGTTAGCTCGACATACACCAAATTTGGGATTGAGTCACATGACTGTATGACGAACATAAATGACAAGTGGTAATATGAAAATCATGACTTCATGAGCGACATGACTTGCATTCCACGCTCATAGCGCGCTCGCGGCCGTTTCGTTAGCTTGATATACACCAAATTTGGTATTGAGTGACATGACTGTATGACGAACATAAATGACAAGTGGTAATATGGAAATCATGACATGTCATGAGCGACATGACTTGCATTCCAAGCTCATGGCACGCTCGCGGCCGTTTCGTTTGCTTGACATACACCAAATTTGGTATTGAGTGACATGACTCTATGACGAAATGTTATGTCCGGATGTGTCGTCGGCCCAGAGACGTACGCGCGGGGCGCGGTAGCCTCAAAAAGCATAGACAGGCAGGAACGGTTAAAAACGTGTTTATTCCTACTTGGAGGCGGCAGCCGAACTGCCGGGGAAAACGCGCGGTGACTCGTTTGTAACGAGCGGGGAGAGGGAAGGAGTCGACAACCGGACGTCCGCAGGAACGGTGTACCGCTTCACTCAAGACGTTCGGGGGCTCGCTCGGGAACAAAGGTGCGCTTGGGACACAACATCTCCTCCCTCCTTAGATTGTCGCTTGGAAGCGATCTGGGGGTCGCCGTGGGCGCGTGGACGCTCTGGGCGCGTAAACAAGAGGAGCCTCCGCTTGCTGGGTGTCATTTTTCTTCCCGTTCAGGGCCGGCCGGTGGCGGCGCCGATTCATCTGGTGCGAGATGCCAGGCTAAGTGGGACGAAGCTTCCGTCGGGGTGCTTGCTTGAAAGGGAGCCTCCCTTGGCAAATTACCTGAACGACGTAGCTGATTAAGGTGGCGGCGAGTGGCCTTTCCGCCTATGTCGACGAGCCATGACCGCAACCCTATGCGTTTAAGTGCCGTCGCTTCAACCCAGCCGGGTCTTCTGTTGAACTGGCGTGCGTATATGCGTTGTCCCATTTCAATTCTCCTGCTACGTGGGGAGCTTTTCTTCCCCCTGAGGGGTTTCCGCTGAGGGCTCCGGGACAATTGCTGTCAGCTGGGTTCTCATTTCTCGTCCGAACATCAATCTTCCTGGCGTTTACCCTGTGGTGTTTTGAACAGTGTTGTGCTGCCTGAAGAGAAATCGCGCGATGCGGCGTTGCATTGTCCCAGTCTGATCTTTAGTAAGGGCGCGTTTAAGTTCTGCCACGTAGCGCTCGGCTTGTCCGTTCGTCGCTGGGTGGTAAGGGGCTGATGTCACAGAAGAGACGCCGTTGTCGCTGTAAAACTTGAGAATCTCCGTGGACACAAACGGAGTGCCGTTGTCCGAGACTACCTTGCGTGGTAGGCCGAACGTTGCAAACAACGACCGGAGAGTGTCAATAACTGCTGCCGATGTTGTTGTAGTCATTTGCTTTACCTCAAGCCACTTGGTGTATGCGTCTACAACCACCAGGAATGAACACCCTTCGATAGGTCCAGCAAAATCAATGTGCAGGGTGTGCCAAGGCGTGTCTGGTCTCGTGCCGAGGTTCACAACGGCGTTTAGATCATACAGTGCCGATGACGTCCGTGGTGTGCTCGTGTTAACTGGCATCTGGCCCTCTTGTGCCTCGACATTGTTGTTCCGTTGCACTGAATTCTTCGGCCGGAGCTGTTTGCGCTTGGTGATGCATGCCTTTTCAAGTTGTCCCCGTTTTTGGCAAAAGTTGCAGGTAGCTGTTTTGAATCGGCATACCTGGGGATCGTGCATATCATCGCATCGCCAACAGCGCTGTGTTTTTTTTCCTTCCATTAGGCGTAGACGTGGAATGGCCTGACTGCTGACTGGTGTGATGTACCGGTTCGACGTTCCGTCGAATATCCCTCTGCTGGTGACCGGCGCTCTCCGCTCACTGGGCGATGTCATATGCTTTGGAGAAGGTCAGACTCGTCTCCGCGAACAGGCGTTGTTGGAGACCTTCATCGCGCAGTCCGCACACAAAACGGTCCCGCAACATAACGTCCAAGGGGAGCATAGTGGTGTTAGCAGGTGTGGCCGTCGATCCTCCCTCCTGCGCAGTAGCTGAAGTTGTCAAGGTCGACGGGCCGAAATTACAGTCAGCAGCGAGCTTTTTGAGTGCCGCCACGTATTCGCTCACTGTTTCGCCTTCCAGTTGGTCTCGCCGTTGGAAGCGGGCTCGGCTGTAGACCTCTGATGGTCTTGGGTCGTAGTGCTTCTGTAGCGCAGCTACGATATCGTCGTAGTCTACGGTTGCTGGAGTGCGTGGCTGAATCAGGGCACAGACTGTGTGGTATGTATGCTACCCGCACAGCGTTAGCAGGTTGGCTCTCTTCATTGCTGCATCAGTGATGTTGTTAGCCTCGAAGTAAAATTGGAGGCGTCCAAACCACGATGACCATGATGAGCCGTTGAATTCGGGTAGCCGATTTTGGAGCCCGTGCGTAGCCATGACTTGTAGCTTGTCAAAAGCGTTGCGTAGCGCAGGTCCAAATCCACTTCCTCGTCGCCACTGTTATGTCCGGATGTGTCGTCGGCCCAGAGACGTACGCGCGGGGGCGCGGTAGCCTCAAAAGCATAGACAGGCAGGAACGGTTAAAAACGTGTTTATTCCTGCTTGGAGGCGGCAGCCGAACTGCCGGGGAAAACGCGCGGTGACTCGTTTGTAACGAGCGGGGGAGAGGAAGGAGTCGACAACCGGACGTCCGCAGGAACGGTGTACCGCTTCACTCAAGACGTTCGGGGGCTGGCTCGGGAACAAAGGTGCGCTTGGGACACAACACGAACATAAATGACAAGTGGTAATATGGAAATCATGACATGTCATGTGCGACATGACTTGCATGCCACGCTCATGGCGTGCTCGCGGCCGTTTCGTTAGCTTGATATACACCAAATTTGGTATTGAGTGACATGACTGTATGACGAACATAAATGACAAGCCGTAATATGGAAATCATGACATGTCATGAGTGACATGACTTGCATTCCACGCTCATGGCGCGCTCGCGGCCGTTTCGTTAGCTTGATATACACCAAATTTGGTATTGAGTTACATGACTGTATAACGAACATAAGTGGCAGGTGGTAACATGAAAATCTTGGCATGCATGTCATCTACAATGCCATTTACATGCCACACTCATGGTGCGCTTGCGTCCCGTTCGCTAGCTTGACATACACCAAAATTGGTATATCGCGACGTGAATGTATGACGAACACAAATGACAGGTCGTAAGATGTAAAACATGACATGCAAATTATGTAAAGCATGATTTGCTCCTTCTTGGCTGCTTCGCATTACATCGATTCCCACAGTGCGTGGGATCTGCCGGCTTTTTTCTTTGCTTTTTTGTAAATCACTTTTTTTTTACTAATGTCTCGAGTGTCTACGTTACTCTTGTGTCAATTAGCCTGTGCCGTCAACAAATTTTTTCGCGACGTGTTAGAAGTTGCCGCTCTTCGTTGCTTCAAAGGTGCCGCTGTTGGCGTTTTGGGAAGGAAACGTTCACGATCACCAAACCGTACTTTTGTTATCACTGAATGTTATTCTACTAACTTGACGCAATAAACTTACATCTCTGCCGTCTACGCTCAAAGGCGTATGGTTACGACAGAGTTATATTGCTTTGCGGCGTCGGTGGTGAGATGCAGGCGCTACATTGTACTCCGTCCGCTAAGGACGGAGTGCCAGACCCCGTTCACGCCGCATCGGCACGAGAGTTGCCTGGATTGGGAACTCCACCTGAGTAGCAGAGCGCTCGCAGCCTCTTTTACTCTTCCTTCAAGGAAAGAGTACATTCGGTGACTAACTCTGCACTACTCCCCCACGGAGGTTTGGCGAGAGTAATGTAGTTGCTCTGCTCTTCCAGTACTCCCTCTACTAGAGGAGAACGGATGCAAAACTCAAAGGGAACTCTTAGCGTAAGTGACGAAAAGAATGCTTTTAATTAAACGTAAATAATACAAAATCTTGATTAAGCTCCGATAACCAAGCTGAAGGCGGAAGTATATACCGAGACTGTCAGGAACGCAAGACACCGTGGACAAGACTTCAGCCTATTAAATCACCGTTCCACCATTCCAGGAAATCGTAGTAGCGATCGACTATCTCACCGAAAACGAGGGCCCTACCCATAGGCAGTGCCGCCGAGGCAGCCAAGTTCTTCGTTGAGGACATCATCCTGCATCATGGCGCCCAGAGGCCCCCCTCACCAACAGATGTACGTCCTTTACTGCGGCCCAAACTCAGGCTATTTTGCGATACAGCAAGACCACCGCCCTCCACCCACAGACATCGGGTCTGTGGCGAGCGCCAGGTTGGTGTACTGATCTACCCTTGGGAAAAACTGGTGGGTTTTCAGTCGGCACTGGGATTCGAACACGGGCCCTACCGCAATTAAAACGGATGCTCTACCGTGTAGCTAACACCGAGGTTCAGAGCGTCTACTACCAATGCGGTAAGTACGCGGTTTGATTCCCAGTGCCGACCGCATACATACCGCTTTTCTATAAAGTATCTAGGAGTACACCGACCTGGCGCTCTGTTGTTCGTCGGTACTCATCTCGAAAGGTGGCTCCATAAGGGTCTGTAAAGGCCCCTTGGCACGCCTTAACGAGTCCATCCTATTCGGTGCGTCTCCATTAGGTGGAGTGAAATTTTGGCGACGCCTTCACACACCGCGAGGTGGTGACCTTAGCCCAAGCGTTGGCCTTGCTCACAGCATTCCTCCATATCCATATAGCTCTGCGACGCGCGCCTGCCTCGTTTGGCTGTAACAGTGTTCGCCGCCCCTAGAAAAAATTGCGGCCGGGCTACATGAGACACAACACGCGCGTTGCGTTTCCGTCTAGTGCGGCTGTGGAGAGGCTAATTGTTTTGACCAAACACACCATACTAAAATATTATAATAAAACGAATCGAAAACAACACAGCTGGCTACTCGAGTGGTGCTTTTGCACTTTACCGGACAGGGCCGTACTTGACGGCTTATGTTTGGTCGCCAATCTGGCCATATCCGATTGTCATTTGACTGAGTGGGACGCCGGGCCTTCCGAGTATATTGCGGCATTTGCCATAACGTAACACAAACAATGTACCTTGAAGAGTACTTAATCGCAAGCGCTCAGCGTTTGCCTATACGTGTCGCATACTCTATCAGACAGCATTTTTTCTTTTTTTTTCTGTAGTTGTAAGAACAACTAAAAACGGCACAGTCGTTTCCCGTTAACCTTTCGCTGGCAGACATCGCATTAAAAATAGAAGAAAATCCGCAGGTCGACCCTATCCCTGCAAAAACTTTTCCACAACTCCACTTATCCAAGCATCAGCCCGCACATTCCACGCTACCGCGCACGAGCCAGAAAGGAGGAAAGCCCTGGTTGCCAGTGCGCTCCTCCTTGCCACATGGAACAGTCTACAGATAGACAGGAAAGTGTCACTTCGTCGGTTTAGCGGCGCCCTTTCCAGCGAAGCAAAAGCAATATGCATTGCTGCTTTTAGAGCCCATAGCTAAACACTAATTCGGCTCCTAATGTAAAAATATCAGCCCATATTCAATGCCTAATGAACCTGGTCAATCGCCAAAACTTAAATAGTTAATACAATTCCTCAGTATAGCAACGACATTCATGTTTCAGAGGCGCGAAATTCCCATTTCAGTGGATATAAATAAAAAAACTGACCACGTTTCACTCATTTTGCTCTGATTGCTTTTTCGCCTTCCTAAAGTAGAGTAGCAAGTCAAAACTAACTTTCAAGGTGACCCTGAGTTTTCTCGTAGAATAAAAAAAACGGACATCCTTCGTGAATTTAGTTAACTGGTTTAGCTGTGTACCTTATTTCAGCAAACCATGTGGCAACCGAGCAAATAATGTAATAGCGCAAAAATGTGTTTCATATAGCTTCAGTGCCGGGACACCAATAATGTAATCTGAAATATTTGGAAATGTATTGTTGGCATTGAAAATAGATAAAAGTCGAAACTGCGTCATATGTAACAGTGAAGAACAAGTAATACGACCTAGATTTGACGTGATGCGCTATCAAGAAACTCAACTAGACACAACACTTTACACGTGGTAGGGAGAAGCACCTCTGGAGTAGCGAGCTGCTGGAAACTATGCCCGGCTGTGAACACGTTGCAATTTACATGCAAAAATGTATTTGATATGATGAACAGAGGGCTGGAAGCTATATCGAAGCAAGTATAATAAATATTCGTCTCTGCAAGTAGGATTACGACGTTTTATATACCAATATGATATTTTGTTCTTGTGGGAGCGCCTTTAACAAAAGCATTAGTGATTGCCCTCGGCTCGCTGTAGAACATCTCGTTCACTACAGAAACCAACATGCCTCACGACTTCGCCGAGAAATATTAAATCTCATTTGCAGGTGCGATTCAAAGCCAATCCACGGCTGCCTTTTGCCGGAAGTCCCAAAGGATGGATACCCAGCATGTTGTGCCGAACCCGTCTGCTGATGAATAAGAACTAACTATTGAAGAATAAAGTATGTGAAAGAAATGAGTGACATTTTTCATCTGAAATTAGCGCGAGACGCTTCAGAAGCTCGAATTGTACATATAAAGTGGTTTGCCCGAATGCATAGTAGTTGTGAGCATTGCTATGCTTTTCTCTGCAGCCCTACTATAAAAATTTGGGCATAAGTTCGTCAAAAGTGTTGATCTCACCCCCCACCATCCATTCAAGTTACTCCCTTCTTGTCCTTCCCTCTATTCCTTCCTCCGCCTCCTTCTTTCGTGTACCAACCAGTATTTTAACTCACCTCTTTCCCCGCTTTTTAGGGCATAGTAAAGCCTTCCTATTACAAGGACTTTTATTAATATCCCGTTTTGAAAAGCGAGGCTGTTCAGAACATCGTCCTTGTACGATGAACCAAAGAACTATCATAAACGGGTATGTGCCACAGAAATTCGGTAAATCCCACTACTCACCACTTGTCCACTAAAAATGCATCAGTTAGCCAAACAACAAAGGGCTGGAAAGCGACGTCGGCGAGCCGAAGACTCGGATTACGTACAGTGAGAGAATACCAGGTAACCAGAAAAGCAACGGCGGATGCCGCAAGACCCCGAAGTGATGGAACGGTTACGCTAACGACGTCGTCCCCGTAGATCTATGAGAGGTTCGAACAATTTATTTCAGAGCTAGTTTCTCTCTCTGGAATATGAACGTCCATGTCGTGCCCGCGGCTGTCTGTCATTTAACTTGAACCTCTCTGCGCTGAGAATCCACGTAGAAACAACCTGGCATCACCAAGCTAAAGCCTAGCAATGACATAGAAGCAACCTCGAAACAACCTGCGTCAGCTAGCTAGGGCCTAGACACAACCTAGGAACGACGATATCAGAATTCAGAATCGTGCAGTGTTTCAAGCCGTGCGCGGCTTAGTGCAAGCGTCGCCAATTTGTTCGTTTTATTTACGTGTCATGTTTGTGTGTCGTCATTTACCTTGCCGCGCACTGTAACATTCACCAACACACGACAACCTGTGTCTCCAGTATTGCTAATTTTTATGGCTAGCACTTATTGATGAGCTGTAAAATAACTAAAAAAACAGTAGCAAGGGGAAGATGGAAGCTTGCGATAAAAAAATACCTGTACTGTGACCCACCCACTTCGTCAAGGTGGCCTCTACCCCACCCCTACCCACCCTCTTACTCTTTTGTTCGGATTGGAGGACAGGTACCAAGCATATACCCAGTAACGCTAAGGAAATAAGTTCCATGCTTGAAGAACACTAGTCCACTTGTCAAAACGTCGGCTCGAGCACACAGTTTACCCATTTTGCCATCGCAAGCTTCCATCTTCCCCTTCCTGCCGTTTTTTTTCTTTACATAGTTTACATACTACGTACTTCAACTTTACATACATCAGTCACATTCCCGGTTCTCAAGGAGGAGGAGGAGGAAGCAACTTTATTTTAAGAAACAAAAAAAAAAATAAAATGAAAACGAAAAGGTC
The DNA here is from genome assembly GCA_030522465.1 of Rhipicephalus appendiculatus. Lineage (NCBI taxonomy): Eukaryota > Metazoa > Arthropoda > Arachnida > Ixodida > Ixodidae > Rhipicephalus > Rhipicephalus appendiculatus. The sequence goes on along the minus strand of JALIZH010031375.1, from coordinate 4,322 downwards.
CGGCGAGTTTTTCGGGGATTTGGGCGAATATCCCCGCCTAGGTGTCCGCCACGAGCCCCTTGAGCTCCGGCGGCTGCCTCGGCCCGCTGGACGGCCCACAGTTGGTTCTCGAGGGCATGGCTGAGCAGTGCAGCCTCCCAGCGCGTTCGGTTCGAGGCTGCGTCCCCGTCTTGAGCCCCACCTCTGTCACACTCCCATAACATATGTTCCAGGGTTGCCCTGGCCTCGCAAAACTTGCAGCGTGACGGATAAAGCTCTGGGTAACAGAGATTCAAGATCACTGGACTCGGACACGTTCCGGTCTGCAGCTGTCGCCACGTGACTGCCTGCTTTTTGTTCAGTTTTTGGTGTGGTGGCGGAAATTTCCACCTGGCCAGTCTGTAATGCTGTGTAATATCCTTGAAACTTGTGAGGCGATCTTCCCACTCCCACTGCTCACCCGATGTCGCGGCCGAGGCGGCGTCGGTGTTGACGGTAGCGGCTTCGTCCGTAAGCCCTCAAGAAAAAGAAAATATGCAATCATACCTTATTCACAATTTTAATACACTATAGCCAGCAGCTATAAACATTTCTATGGGAACTCTTCAATCCATTTGATACGGTACATACATAACGAAAACCAATAAGAGTTATGCCCTTCTAGGAAATCAAGGAATTCTAGTATTCAGCGCAATGTCTAACCCCTGCCTTTTCATTTTTTTTTTCACGGAATACCTCTTCCCGTCTGACTGCCCCAATTCGTCACGGCCGCCTCTGCCCCACCCCCTAGCTCCGCTTTCGCAGTCGCCCTCTCCTCCTTTGTTTCGACTGGTGGAGAGGGTACGAAGCGTATGCACACAAGCGGTAAGGAAATCAGTTCCAGCCTTGTAGATGGACGTCAGACTCTGGAGTTTTGCAGACACGTAGCGCCACCTGTCGGAGCAGTTTTGGGTAGTGCGAAGTCCGACTCCCCTGCACAGTTTGCTGTGCAACGAGGTGCAACTAGCGAGTGCGAAACAACGATTGAGCTAAATATTAGGTGTGTTGGTGCATTGGACACTCAGAAAAAGAGCTACGAATTTCTCTGCGCCAGTCGGACGCGCAACCGAACCGCCTTGAAGTGCTTGCCAGAACGACGCGAAAACAAGAGCAGACGCAACAGCTCCGCGCGCTACGAAGAAAGGCCTCAGTCGACGCTACTGCTGCATTGTGAATTGCCACGGACGTAAAGGCCTTCAGTTTTACCGATCTCCGTAGCTGTTGCACGAAGCAGAACGGCGAGAGCGCTGGATACGGGCCGTTGCAAACGTATTGGGTAAGCGAATTACTCGCGTTCTCCGGAGCTGGTCGCTTGAGAAAGTGTGATAATGTGGGTCTCCTGTTATTGTTATGAGTAGCCTTGACGTAGAACCATGGTAACCATGACTATGAAGCTCAGCAGAGCCTCAGACCGCGGTGCGCGCCGTGCAGCAGTTACATGCAGACTGGTGACGCGCGATAAACATCGCGCACTTCGCGGCCACCCATAATCTGAACTGGTCGTCACAACACATCATCGCGCACGTAAGCATTGAAGGCTCAAAGTTCTGGCTTTAACTAGCAAATGCTAACACTTGCATCATACAAGTAAATCGCACAACGTTGGTCGTAACCACCTTGAGGATTTTCTTGTCTGTGGCCTCCGCGATTGCCGGAGCTATCTCGGAGGCCACGGTTTTGCCTTTCGTTGAACACCGAGAAAGTGGACACGCACTTATCCCATTTGCATATACAAACGGAAGACAATCTTCACAGGACACGTAATAGAACAGTTCAAGCCCCCAAGAAGCGAGAGATGGATGGAGAATGCAGCTGCCAAGGCGAAAATCGCCGGGGCCATTCGTAACGCGAGCTTCGTACCACTGATCGTAAGATACATTGGTCGAGTACGTAATTGATCACTTTGTATATGCCAAAATTTAACGCATTTAGGCGTTACAGAACGCACGTCCGAGTGCCTCGAACTCGATGTCATGCGATGCTCGCTTGCACTTGCGAGTTGCAGCACGCCGAAATAACTAAAACAGCTTTTGCATTGTACCCGCAGTTCACTTTGATGATCTTCCTACTTTTCTGAAGCGAGGGTGGGTTGACGGAAGAAGCTTTCCAGGTCTTTTATTTTCAGAAAACCGCGCCTCAACACCAACGAAAGAGGGGGGTTTTGTAGTGGCCTATGCACATTCGCTTGCGGACGGCTCTCTGCACTACCCAGTTATGGCCAGGGCGGCGATGAGAGCGCTGGTGGCGGCGTTTTTCGCAGCGCCGCCTGGGCAGAGTCTGACGTCTATTAGTCCACTTGTCGAAACCTTCGCTCAAGCACACATACCCTGCTTACAGATTATTTTACGTATGTTATAAAAGGGATTGCGCGTTATATTTTCCCATGACGCACGAAAACAACACGCACAGGACGTGAGAGAACTAACAACGCTCACCGTTCGACACTTAACGCGCTGCTCAAACAAAAAAATCACAGCATATCCACGAAGTGAATGATGGTGAGTGGGCGAAGCTCGAAGGGATCGTTCGGGTAACCGTGAGAGAGAGAGAGATTCGAGAAAGAAGAAGAAAATAAAAGGACGCTATTTTCTGCCTCCTGTCGTGGGGGCACGGATCAGCGCCTTTAGGGATGGGGAAGGGGGGAACTAAACATGATAGAAAGAAATAGAGAAGATAGCGAGAAGGGGTGAGTAGATGACAAGAGAGTGTCTTGTCAGTCCAGGCAGGGAGAACGAAGCCAAGGCGTTCGTCTATAGGGCGTCGAGGTCCGCAGGAACCACACACTTGAGAAAGGCTCGCAGGCCTGCTATCCTGGACCGTGCGGTAAAGAGGAAGTCCTCCACAGTTGTCGCAGGGAGACCGAGCAGGCGTTAGCGGCGCACCATCTCGCATCATTCACCGGCCAGGGCAGGGCGGGAGCAGATGATGTGCTCCATCGTTTCTTCGGCACCACATCTGCGGCACGCAGGGGATGAAGAGCGACGCTTGGCGTACATACGCGCAGCAGGCCAGGCGCTGCCGGTCCGCAGGCGAAGCAGCAGCCACCGCTCGCGTCTCTTCAGGCCAGTCTCCGGTAAGGGTGGCGGCGGATTACCGCTTGCCACCCGCCTGTCAGAGTGAGCCGTTGGAAGCAGCAGCCGTAAGCGTTGTCGGGAGTAGTCTAACCGCGAATCCACCCGTACATTGCCTACTCGATCATGCAATGACGTGACAACACGTCACACGTCTTTGCATAATCCTGGATGTTCGATCGTGAGCTGGGCACGAGCGTCGCCGACTTGTGTTCCGGGCGCTCCCAGCCTCAGCGACAACGCCAGTTCGCGTTCCACGACAGAGGAAGACGATGCGACCTACTCAGACGCCGAAGTCCACACCAGTGCTCGACGCAACGCCTCGCCTCCGCATGCATCACCACAGAACGCTGCTGTGAGTTGTGAAAGCCACGCGTCCATGGCTATGAGTTGTGCCGCCGTGAGTACCGGAGCCGCCGCATGCTCCGCAGATACCGGCTGCCCTGGTTTTGCATGCGACTAACACGAGAGCAATGTGGAGCTGTCTACCTCCTCTCTGGTGAAGTTCACCTCACCGTTGATCACGATGGAGTTCACCTCCGGTGCTCGACTCCGAGTACCGCGTCGGCCTGACGATCCCAATTGTAACAGCGCCATCTATCCTATTTAATCGTCAACTATAGGAAAACCACTAACGCCATCTAGTGATATTATTTCCAAGAGAACGACCCACACCCTAAGGAGCTTCGCCCCTAAATCCACTAACGCCATGTAGTGATATTATTTCCAAGGACATGCACACACAACGCCATCTATTGAGCAATTCATAAACTAGAGGTGGCTTCATACATACTACTACTACAGAGGAGGGAACGACCCACACCCTAAGGAGGTTCGCCCCTAAAAACGACGCTCGAAAAGCATTCACTAGTACAGACGAGCGCTAAATAACAAGTGTCACAGTTGTTACTTCGCTGTGTCTGAAAAGCGTGATGTTTTCGCACACGGGGGGACTGCCACGAGCGAAGTGAGCTTCGCGCGCTCGGTAACTACAACGCAATCGTTCTGGAAACGGAAACTTTTTAGGAGCTTGCTCCTTAATGCTCGCGCTTTGTCCGGCGGCGGCGGCGTGTGCACTTCTCCGCTCAAGGCGCCAGCTTTCCAGGTGATTTCAAGAGTGCTCACTAGATGTCGGCGCCGCTCAAGGCGACGCACACCACTCTCGGCACGTGCGCTTCCTTTCTCTTCGCCGGGAACTCTTCGTTACCGCTCTTCGTTACCGCTCGGCTGCAT